>JMFS01116905.1:0-11102 GCA_000699545.1 Podiceps cristatus
GTCCTGGCTGAAACCACGACACACACACAAGGAAAACCCTATCATCTCACCCCATAACCAGCTTAGGTTGAGGGCTTCAGCTTGAGAAAAGAACTCTGAGGCTTTTTTCTGATCATCAAGCTAATATGAAAAACACATGCAAATGCTTTTTAAAAAGAATACTTTCTGGGTGGATAGGCACATAAAATGCATAACACCGATTCCTCTCCTGAAAGTAAATAAGCAAACATTCTTAACCAAATTTACTTGGGCTCCAAAGAAAAGTAGAAATCATAATGCACCTTGTGCTTAGAGCTTCCTACTGGTTAGTGCAAGGCACCTCAGCACACACACCTGCTCAGCAGGTATCTGTTTTCATCACTGACAGATGCTTTGAATCAGCAACACTTAGTATTTGAGCATGGCAATACAATATAGAGGTGTAAGAGTGTACTTTGAACTCTACCTACTGAGCTCAGGTCAGTCTAGTACACTCCTCTTAACAGTTTGTTGAAGAATGTCTTTATGTTTTCTTCTAATTAAGTCTTTACCATTTAGTATTATTACATTTTATTTGCACACCGAAGTGCACGTACAGTGATATCTATATCAACAAAAACTTTATGTAGGTCTTCCTGTTTGAAGTGCTATACTACTTTCTTACAGCCTTATGGATATCTCACTATCAAATACTTGTAAATTGACTCAGATTAAGAAATAATCCAATGTATGTTTGTATAATGAACTTTAAAACCAGTTCTGTTCATATTTCAGCTTGTTGTACAAAAGTAATTCTGATTCATTGAATAGTTGTGACTATCTGCCACTAAGAGTATGATCCAATGTCACTGATATCTAAGGTAGACAGGGTTTCGGGAGGCTATACTCTTTGTTCCAGTACTCATTTTAGGCCTTATTCAAACTAAAATAGGTATTCTAAATACTGTATTTTGTAAATTCAAGAAAGTGTATCTGTTAAAACATTTCCATAGTTCAAATAATGTTGTAATTTAGGTAAGACTTAGGAAGCAAAGTCTATACACCAAACTGGACAAAAGACAGATCAAACAACACTCCTACATCTCAAGTAGGAGAGTGGAAAACAAATCATTTTGCTATAAATTCCCTACTGTATTCCAGCGTCCTTCAATGAACAGCATGAGATGTGGCTGGGGGCTCATCACCAATATTTGCTGGCAGGAAACTGCCAAAACCTCCCTATGGTGCTACCTTCTGACACCCAGACCACTTCTTCCTGCAGGAGACCTACTGGTACCTCAAGTCACATGCCAGAGAGAAGAGCTCAGTGTTTGTTTTTTGGGGGTTTGTCTGTTTGTTTATTTGTTCAGTTTGCTTTTTTAAACTAAAATCAAACTTCTTCAAGCCAGACAAATTCTACTAGAAATTTTGTGATTTTTAGTTCACTATCTTGTCATGTTCAAAGACAATAGAATATCAAAGCAATTATATTCTCAGACTTCATAAAATTCTTCATAATTTAATTACTATATAGTAATGAGTAAAGGCATTTACTGTCACAACGTTTCGTATCTCTGCATGTTAGATAAAACTGTATCGTTTTCAAAAATGCTAGTTCCAATTAAATATTTGGGTTTTTAAATTGCATTTTAAAGTCTTAATCACACATTTAAAGATATTGCTATTCAGTCATTTAGCAAATTAAATTGGATAGCTCAGATATTCAAAATAAGGCCCATATCTGGGTTAAATTCCCTTGGCATTACATATCAAAGTGTATATACCATTAACAATTTTTTTGTGTTTGCCTTAAAAATTGAACTATTTATACAAAGAAGCATCACATTTCAGATTTTTTTAACTAACATCCTTTTATTCCAGACAAGCAGACAAAGCTTGAGAGATACCATGTCTTTCTTTTATATACACACACAAACCAGAGCACAATCACATCTAACCGATTTCACCAAATACTTCCTCTGGATACCAATAGTTCTGTTAAAGCAATGACTGAACTACAGCGTATGCAAGAAGTGCTGGAGGACCAAAGGGAAAGGAATGCATTAAATGCCTTTTCTTCCCATAAGGAAAATGGCTAATATTTTGGCAAATGGTCCATTGAAGGCTTAAGTTAGAAGAATGTGTAGGAAAAGAACCCGTAACTGTTTTAACTCTCTATATTAGAAGTCTTTAATTTAATAGCCATTTTGAAATATCTACCCAGGAGGAAGTAAACATTTTTAGAAGTAAATATTTTCTTTAAGATTGCTGTATTATGTTTACTATCCATTTGGTGATGTAATTTAAAAGAAACAAGCTTATTCATATCAAACACAAAATTTTCTTCGCAATGGTCTCTGAAGGCAACGGAACATCAATATAAAGTTAATGTGGTGTTCTTAAGCTCCGTGTAATCACATCTTGTTTTCCTTTATTGTTTTGTTTTTGGGGGTTTTTTGTTGTTTGTTTGTTTGTTTTTAATGTTACATACAAATAAATGAACTACTAAAGAAGCATGGATAATTTAATTTCTCAGACTCATACCAGGTCTTTAAGATCTCCTTTTAAAGGAGGAGATCCTAACTGGTTAAATAGTGCACAGGTATCAATGTCTTACATTCTACTATTAAAAAAGAAACAAAATTGCTCCCTGCTTGATAACATGATTGATATTTAAAGCAATATATAAAGCAAGTTTCCTTCATCTCTATAGTTCATCCTTTAAGACAAGATAGTGGCATAAGGAGGACTTTATTAATAAACAGCAATTACTGTAGAAAACAGAGATTCAAATACATCTGTTCCAGAAAGCATCATGGAAATATTTCAGAACATAACTTGATATCATGAAAATATTATGAATCTCAATCACATTCCAGTGTAATGTACTATTAAAAGTTAACTTGAATAATCATTTTATGGTTCTATTAATGACTACACTAGAACACAATAAAGTATATGCTGTGATGTCACAGGCACAAAAAAAAAAATCACTAGTCTTCATTTTACCTCGTATGCTATTGTTTCCTTTAGTAATAAAACAACATTCACAAATTATATGAGATTTTCTCCATTTTTTTAATATAAATTTACATTACTTATCATACAGGAAAAGTTTCCAATATTTCTTGAACTTTTCCAGTTCAGTTTCTATCAAGCTTTATAAACTGCTTCTTAAATCTAACTTGTCATGTTTAGCATCTGTCCTCTAAGAGTGTAATTCTGAGCCATTTAAGCTGCTCAGAAGGCAACTTCTTTGCATTGTTTATAGTATTAGAAACATCTGCATATTGAACAGCTAGATGTGTCTCTCCTGGAACCTTCATGTTTTCTTCATGACTGAAGTAGTCATCTTTTTAATTACAAACCCCACTCTAGTGGCCTACAAATTGTTATGGTGAATTTAAGAGGACAAACCGTGAAAATACACTCTCCAAATAAATACCCATAGTCACATAACTCAGTCTTCACAGTACCATACGGGATAATAACTTAAAAAATAGAATAATAATTTAAAAAAAAAGTTACAGACCCTGACTGATTCTACACCCCTCTTCAAAGAACAAATATTTTGGATTAAAAAACCATAAATCATAATTTAACATCTTATCTGATAGTGAATAATATCAATAACATAATAATGTTATATTCTGCATTACAGTTAAAAATATTCTTAATTTTTAATTAGGTATAAGATCACATATTTTAAGAAATACTTACATTCTGCATATTTCTGAAGCTGAGAGAACTCTCCCGGACTAAGGTTAACCCACTTCTCCTGGCTCGTCATACTGGCAGTAAGGGTCCTTGTTAAATATCAGAATAACATTCCCTTTCACCCAGATGATATAAACTCCATAAAGATTCGCAGATTCAGTTCACAGTGCTTGGAGACTGGAGGGATAGCATCAGTCTATGTTGATGAAGTATGTGATGCTACGAGCTGCTCCCAATGTGCTGGTTCAGAGGTGAGTCACAGCACTGTTAAAAGAAGATCAAGTATTAGAAGCATAATAAAACTCGTATTTATGGGAATAATTGTAACCGATAAGTATTTTCTTATATACAGTTTTGCTTAAAAATATTTTCATACAATAGTTGTCCATAGTTTTATATGTAATTCCAAATTCTAGTTTTTATAATTCCAAAAGCTTATGTGCAGCATTGATAATCAAAAATTATATATTGTTTATGATCAAACTGAATCTGGACATTCAGTTCAGAATCTGGACATTCAGTGTGGGGATGCTTCTGTTTTAGTAACAACCACTGCAATAGTAGATACTACCTATCAGTAAACTTAGTTCCCTATGATTTTAAAATAGGATTCTGGTAACTGGGTTTGCATCAGATTCCATTGCTGTACAGTGCTGTGTGGCCTTGTCAGAAATGTTCTGAAGCATCTAACTTCCCATGTCAAAAATGAAATGGATCCTGCAGTTTGGTGAGAAATTCATGACAGCTACATAAATATTAATAACGAACAAAATAGTAGGGGTTTGATTTCTAGAATGTCACAATATCACTGAAGTCACTACTGAAAATCAAATATAACTGTTGGCACCATTGCAAATCAGTTCAGGAAAAAAAGATCAAACTGTGGGTGCCACTTCATTCCGATTTTACACCACTTTTACCTCCACAGGACAGACTTTACAAAGGCAATGCATTACCAGCACCTCTCCTTGCACAACAGGTAGGACACTTTTCATCAAACTGTAGCCATCTAAACATTGGGTGCCTCATCTGACATCATCACCTAGGGCTCTCTTTTTAATCAGCAGAAAGAGACAGGTGGCCCAGACAGCAATTAATCCCTCCAGTTTCAACATAAACTTAAAATGTGATGAATTGCCTTCCTGCGGTATTTATCTTTTGCTATTGATTACAGAGGTTGCCTAGATGACAAGTTTAGACTAGAAAGCTAATTTTAGACCATAAGTGGAATCTCTTTATATGCCTAGCAACGCGTCATTTACAAGGGTCAGACTACAAAAAGAGCAATCGAAAACTTCAGACCAGAAGAGACTGGCATAGTAATTGAAGGAGTTCTAAGGAGGCAGATGTTGGCAGCTGGGAGAGGAGAGAAGAAGGAGCAAAATGTCATGAAGGGGCAGGGGGAGGAAAAAAAAAAAATAAAAAAAGAGTATATAGGAACAGAAGCATATGAACAAAGATGCATTAACTCAATGACAGACAACATTTTTTTTCCTGTCTCATATATATAAGTACTGTTCCTGGACAAAGAAATTCAGGAAGAAAGACACCCTAGTCCCAGGGCATGCTTTCATTGCTCTCAGGCCCTCCTCAGTGAATGATTTCAGTATATGTACCTATATTATGAGCAAGTCAGGCTATCTAAATACAGTAACAGACTACTTGGCAGCTGCCTTGTCTTTAAAATTTGAATGAGAGTCCTATAAGCTTCATGTCCTCAAGTCTGAATAAAACATACGGATCAATTAGAATAGATAAGATCTAGAAACACTGATTGAACAAATAAAAACTAGTATGAGTATGGACATTAGGATGGAAAAAAGCAACATTAATGTGGATAATGTTGGCCAAGTGCAAGGCACATTGGTCCTCAAACATCAGTAAATCAGCGTCAGTCCCAAGAAAAGGGCAGCAACTACAAACGCTGAATTATTCAATAAGATGATATTCAATAAGAAAAGCTATCATTCTGTCTTGACAACCTCAGTCCTCTTACTTATGACAAGAGAAAATAACTATGGTCAACAGGGACTTTTTAATCAAATTAGAAATGTTTCATTTCTGACAGTTGATTAGATTGTACTGAAGACAGTTTTATTTTTTCAAATAGATATATTTTTTCTCATATTCTTGACAGCTGATTAGGTTTTACTGCAAATGGTTTTATATTTGCATAATTGATTTAATAGAACCAAAACTTTCCACCATAATTTCATCCAATATTACTTTTTGTATTCTTAACTACATTAGCTTCATTACCCATAAAGGCTAACATTGCTGAATGCTGTACAGTTAGAGATTATCTCTATCTAATACGAATATTTGTGATAAGCAGCCTACTGTTAGAATTGCTCTCGCTAGCAAGGTAACAGCTGCTGTGCGCTCTAAACTGATCAATCTATTCACGTGCAATACCTTTAGTTGACCGCTGTATATAGGGTTTGTTGTATACACGGTACACGGGCAGTGAAAACAGGTATTTTCCCATTGACTTCCCCTTCTCCCACTTCAGATCTAAATGACCACCCTCTGATATCCTTTCCCCTTTACCAGACACCCAGGCTCTACTGCCTATGAACAGTGCTGCAAGAAAAGGTACATGACCTGAATGAGGTGGGAGCAATGGAAGAAATTTAGTATGGGCATTGGAGTCCACAGGAAAGAAGGCGTAGCCTGTGTGTAAGCCAGCAGAGTTATTATACAACAGAGTGTTGGAAGATACACCAGAGTGTAAGGCTACATTACCATCTTGTAAAACTCTCCAAACTCAAGTTCCTCCCTTCAAAGGGAAAACTGAGGGGGCTCAAGTGGAATTAATTTGCCAATTTAAATCTGGGAACAGTAGTGGGGAAGTAGGCAGTCCTCTGAGGATGGCTACCTGGTCTTTGGACTGCAGCCCGGTCCTGTACAACAACGACCTCAGTGCGCAGGAGACAGGAATATGCAGAAATATAACGGGGAAAATCTCAGCAAAAGGAACCTTACAGATACTTCCTTATTTTAGCTTCCTATTGAGTTCTGCTGCAGGGAAGTCCTAAATAAGGAAAGGTCCCTGGCTCCTTGCATCCTTTAATTTTCAGTTAAACCTTCTATAGTGACATTTTCTTATTTCATATAGATAATAATGTAGCTATAAGAAATCAAACACATTATATAGAGAGAAGTTGAGGACAAAAGTCATCCATGTATATATTTATGTTACAAGGTGTGTGCCATTTGTTAAGGTAAACATTTCAAGATCAACTATATCTTAAACAAGTACCTTTATTTCTGTAGAAGAAAATTTTAATTTACAATATCTTTTTCAGTAGTGTTTAACTTAAATGGATTCTTTTGAACTTTAGTGCTCTTTTCCTCAGTACTCTAGGAAGATCATGCAGTGAGAAACCTATACATGTACCTAAAGTACATGAAGAGGAAAGCAGTAACAGGGATAATACCATCATGCAGGAAAACAAAAAACAAAAACAACAACAACAACAACAACAACAACAACAAAAAACAAACAAACAAACAAAAAAAAAACCCACAAAAATAACGAACAAACAAACGAACAAACCACCCAAAAAACCCACTTGAACTCTAACATTAATCAAACATGCTTGCTGGCAGGCAAAATAAAGATCAGCAGCACTAAACAGATACAGTGATTTGACCTCTCCATGCAGAGATAAATTACTTTAAAGAACACACAATAGCATACAGTTAAAATATGTAGGGTGTCAGGTAGGGAACCCTTCCACTGATCCTCTGAGAGTTTGACCTATTTGACAGAACTCGGATCTGTGCATACGTTTTGTTAGCATCTGCTAGGCAAGATTCACAGCCCTCTCAACCAGACACAAAGCAGACCTTACAAATGAGACAAACTAGAAACACTGCATTAATAAACCATTCATTTTATCACAGAAAGAATTAGGAAAAAAGAAAACCTCTACCTTAAGTCTTAGAATAAGTCTTAGAATTCCAGTCTCTCATTTATAACGCTCTGGATTTGAGGGTTTATTAAGTTTTCTGTTAGGATTCCTACCAGACCACATACCCAAAATAGGAAGCAAAGCTTTGTTAAAAACCCTACAAATCAAATTACTCAGCATTCAGCCAACAATGCTAACAAACTTAGATTTGCAGGAATTCCCCATGCCACTGAAATCCTCAGTTGCTTGGCAGAAACCAGGCTGATGAGCAGAGAAGAGAAAGGAATATACAATGGCAGAAAAAACAAATACAAATGCACATCCCCTATACGCCAGCCTCAACATTCAAATCATCTCATAAAGTCCTCACTGTAAGAAAAGAGGAGTTCGCAGAGAGTATGGGGGAAAAAAAATTACTTTCCGTCCTACAAAACCAATCAACAAGACTAGGTTCAGTTTCAAACTTTGCTTCCAGAGGAGGATTGTGGCCTGCATAAACACATCCAGCCCCTCGACTAACCCAACTCCCTCTGTGCCCTTCTGAAAGCCAAGAATACTTCTGGGGTCCATCCCCACTGCAGCTGCTGAAAGCACGAAACTCCCACGCCTTAAGGGACTTCTCTCTATTCACCATAACACGGAAACCTAAAACAGCCTAGAAACTGGCTTTTGAAATTGCTTTCACTTACGATTTCATCGTTAATTGCCAGTTACTCCATAAAAGGGGTACAGGGTAAAGCTGACGGCAAGAAGGAATGCAGGTGACAAAGTGACAGCTCTTAGGTAAGCATTTTCCATGCTATACAAGACTGAGATCTTCAGTTCCTTTTCTCCCATTTCCCTCTGTTTTAGTATGCTTATGTTTTTATTGGGAAAAAAGAATGAACATGAACCCTAAGGAAACTACAGTTCTCCACAACATGAATGATTAGTGATTTTTGCCTGAACAATAGGAATAAATAACATGGAATATTTTATATCTTAATTGCTATGGAGGCTGAAGCAATTATGCTTTTCAAGAGCTTCTCTGTACAGAATGTACTTGCTATTTCCTTCAGCTGGGTCCTACACATTCACCACAGTTAGCCAGATCCTGTGATTTCAGTGTGGGTGACATCATGGATTTTCCAAAGGAGAATTTTTACATGTCAGATACCACATGCTGACACATGTGAATGAAACAGTTTTCTCTATTAACTCTTGCAATGAGTTCAGAAAGCAAGTACATTGTTTTTACTGACAAGACCAAAACATCTTTCCTCTGAAATCTTGGTATCACTTGTGAGTTTAGCAAACAAAGGAAAAGTACACATTTCATTAACACTTGTAGAACAAGAACCCAGTCTTCATGTATAAAATAAATTCTCCTGTGATCATATTTTAAGACCTATATAACACTAACATATAAGGGATTATGATGCATTATTGCACTATTTATTCTCTATTAATTAAGCTGTTAAGATCAAAGTACACAATATTTCCTGGGCACTGAAGGACACACTTGCTATTGAAATTCTCTCCACTAAGGTTGCTATTGTCAAAAGAGCTGAACTAAAAATAAATGAATAAATAAATAAATGCTAATAATATCTATTTTTTTGGAAACGCAGGCATTATGTACAGATATACGAGACAATTTGTGCTGGTATTCCTGCAGTTCATTTTACACTTTCTAGAAAACAATGTCTCTAATGTCAGAAATACTCCAAATCTGCATAGTCAAAAGTTAGTTCTGAAGAGTTTGAGGAGGAAAGAATCCAATCAAAAGCATCTCTTAAATCACAATTCTGATTTCTTTACCCTCAAATACAGAAATATGCTTATCAACAAATGCTGCTGGATTAACGGCACGAATAAAATAAAGAAGCCCCATAACAAAATACAACAGCTTTTTCCTACATAAATTGCATATTTTACATAACAACATCCTCTTTGTTTTCCACAGTATTTAGCATAAAGTAATGAATAGTACAAATTCTTTTTCAGTTTAGCAAAGGGTGCATACTGATGTAAACTAGCATAATTCTGAAATATAAGCTCTAAACATTGAGAAACTGAAATCAGTGAAAAATTGCTTACCAAAATGAAAATCTCTCCCTTTAAAGGAGTGACTTCAACTCAACTCAAAAGCATGCATGTTTTCCTGACTACTTTGTCCCCAGGTGTACTAGTCTGGGGCATGTAAAAACATCCATTAAAATTTTAATACAAAGATATGGACTGTAGTCTTCAGAGAAGCAATTATTCAAATTCACTTCCTCAAATTATTTATATGGAATGTATCAGTAAACACTGGGAATACATGCAGCTCAAAAACCATTGTGATATCATAAGCAGAATACTTGAATCTTTGAGAAAACACTTCACCAATACTACAGTTTGCGACAGTAAGAAATTTTAACAACAAAAACTAAGCACCAATAAAACTGGTCAGAATGCAAGAGAGCAACATCACTGAATATAGTTACTTATATTTTAAAAACATACATTTTTAGTTATATTTTTTCCTTTGCTCTTCATGTACCTTAACTTCATCACATGACTATTTCAAAAGCAACTTCAGAGAGATCTTAAATATTTTGCAACTTTTAAGGCTTGCAATTTCCAAGTTGCTACACTAATTACCTACCACGTTGAAAGAATTACATTCAGATTTCTCAGTGTTTTCTTCAATAAAAAAAATATTGAAATAAATGAAATGCAAGGAGAATCTGGGACAAGGAAATACTAGAATGTATATTTGCTGATGCATAAGTTTATAAAGGCTTTCTTCTTTCTTTAAATAACATAACTGAATAAACTAAACTGACACCTTTTCAGACTGCAATTTATTTTATGCTTATGAGAGAAACAGTACATAATTCTAAAAATCATCGGAGTCAAACAAAGCAATCTGGGACAGAAAGCACAGCATTTGATAGGTATAGCTATGCAATCTGTAGGCTGTTCTCTGTAATACAGCACTTTTGGCTGTCTACTGGAAAAACCACTCTGTAAAGATTATTCACTCGGAGTCATGGAGCTGCTTCCAATTTTAAAAACTTCTCGATAACAATTTCAGGAAACCCTATTTTAAAAAGCAAAAATTTAAAATGGAAGTTTGGGGAGTTAGTCATACCTCTCATCATTTTACATTAATGATTAAATTAGCAAGTTTGTCCATAAGGCCATTAAAATTTGGTACCATTTCTTTTATGGCTAAATGATGATACTGTACAATATTTTGATTGTCTAAGTGACTGATTATAAACATACTGAAACTATGAAAGAGAAAAAAATGACCCCACCAAAAAGCTGACAATAAACTCTTTAGATGGAAAAAAAGATCTAGACAGTCAGTATTTTCAAATTGGTGAATTTCAGAAATATACTATTTGAATATTAAAAGCCTTAAAAGATGACTGAAACACTAAGGCTTATAGCTGGTATACTTTAATAAAAAGAACAAAGACAAAGCAATCTGGGACAGAAAGCACAGGATTTGATAGGTATAGCTATGCAATCTGTAGG
>KL284287.1:3245-22663 GCA_000699545.1 Podiceps cristatus
TTCTCCGGACCCGCTCCAGCCCCTCAATGTCTTTCCTGTACTGGGGTGCCCAGACTGAACCCAGCACTCGAGGTGCAGCCTCACCAGTGCTGAGTGCAGGGGGACGATCACTTCCCTGGTCCTGCTGGTTATACTGTTCCTGATGCAGGCCAGGTTGCCTTTGGCTTTCTTGGCCACCTGGGCACACTGCGGGCTCATGTTCAACTGGAATGTTGCTTCTTGCCTTTATCTAGTGTACTCATCCCTCACAAAGCAGATGTGTAGCAGTAAAAGTGACTGAACCTGGCTGTACAAAAGTGATTTTCAGGAATGAGAAATGTGAAAACTTTTCTCATATCTTTTGCGTCAGTTACTAAAGTGTGGCTGATAATCATATTCCAGTCTCACAGGGGAGACAATATTTCATGTATACTTAGAGAATACCCTATAGGGGTATTTTTATTTGAAGATATTTGCAAATTAAATATTACAATTGAGAAAGTGAGGCAGAGATAGACAGGGCTTAAAAGTCCCTACAAGGGACTCCTCCAGAGCTGTCCTCAAGAACAACTTCCACTTCTGGAAGCCACTTTGCATTTGCATGCCGTTTGTCTTCCAGCATTTCAACAGGTAAGGAAAATACAGTCAGGTTGATAGCTTAGTTTTCCAAACTGCGTAACAACCAGCCACAATTCAGAGCAAAGTTTTTTGTTTGTTCCTGCTCATTGGTACTAGAACTGTGTACGGTAGTGATTTGCAGGGAGAAAGAGAGATACCCGAAACAACTAGTGTGAAGTCAGAATGGAGTCAGAAAAATAGGAAAAGAATCTAGGAGCACCCTCACGTTCCCACATTCTAAGCAATAGAAAACACTTTCAACTAAAGGATGAACTTTTTACTCTGATTAACACAACGGGGTCACAATACCTTGCAAGCACTGCAGCAACATTTAGAAAGCAGTAACTGGGAATTAGTTTGAGTAGAGATGAAATTTTGATAAACAGAGATGCAGAAAATAGCTAGTATATTACAAAAAGAAAAAAAGCCAAGGGTATAAAGACTGTAGATTAACATAGGAAGTAATTTCTCTGAACTCACACAGCTCCTTCCAGCCTCCAATACTTTTTGCTATGTTTCTTTTGCCCTTCAGAAATCCAGTTACAGTTGCTCAGATTGGAAGAAACTTGAAGGTAAGAGAGAGGGAATGGTGTGACTACTGTTAGTGTTCGGCTAAATTCTGACATCGGGGTCACAGTGATTAATTCCACAGCTGTGAAATGTCGGCAACTTTACTGATGTCAGTAGAAATATCTGTGGGATTAGGGAGCATCCAGCATTATAAAGAACATTCTAGCTTTTTAGCTTTTTCAAATGTAGTACCCAGAGTATGCCACAGAGAATATCTATATTCATTTATTGATTTCAGTATTCAGTTCTTGGTATCACATCTCTATTAATTTTCATTTACTTGTAATTTTCTTCACATTTATTTCTGTTACTGTGTTCATATTTGTTTCCTAGAAGACAGGCTAGAATATCAAAACCACAGAAAGCCTTAACAGAAGAAAGTACAAGGCATTAGCATATTACTAATTGCTGAGAAAAGCACATTGACACGCTTAGGAAAGCCACCCAATGAGACAGCTATAATCTCTTTGCATGTTTGCAGGCCTAGCATGGAACAAAACGCATGGTACCTTCTACACCTTTTTACCTTCTGTGATGCTGGATTTAATCTCAAGTGTGGTGAAAAGACTCTAGAGATCACTGTATCACAGTCTTGAACCAACCAGAATTAGATCATTGCTTTACTACGTGACTCCATCAAGAAACTGCATGACGCTATGCTGCCCTTGACAGAAGATTTAACCTTTTCAGAAGCACAAGCAGGAAACAAGAAGGAAACAAGGAGTTTCCTTCCTTGTCTCAGGAGGGTGTAAACTGGTATTACCCCACTATGCTAATGGCTACAGCAACGCAGTCCAACATTGAAGGGCCATTGTGAAACCGCATCTCTCAGTCATCCACCTTGATCCCCCCTCTGGCAGGGCGTAGGGCAGCTCTGCCGAGCCTGCTTCCCTGCCGTGCCGTCACCTCTCTGACCCATGGCTTGGACCACTGGCATGGGACCTTCTACAGCCTGGGGTTAGGAGGCAGTTGAGCTTTTACAAAACATAGCCAATTGCATTAGCCATGAAAATTGGCTGGGGCTTGATCAAATTGTTTGAGCCATTTAGCACAGGAAAATGCACTACTTCCTTCTTCACAGCCGAATTAGCAGCACTGCAGAAACGTACGCACATTGTTTGCACCGGCATGTACTGATACGCATTAACAATAAATTCTTACACTGTTGTTGCAATGGAAAGCACTTAATTTTGAAGGGGCACCAGAACAGATTCATTCTCAGCAGTAGCAAGAGAAATTAATCAGCAATTTATTGAGTAAAAAAGATGCTGTGCTGAGTAACAGTTACTTCTTCTACAGACAATGCTATTGCCTTTTTTGGTTTGTTTGAAATTCAAACTACCTTTTAAAAATAAAGCAACAGCACATGGGTCTTAGACCTAAATATCACTTTAAAGATCCCAGAGTCAAATCCAGTTACCTATGTCAGACATTCTGCTGTGGGTTGGACTAATTTGTCTGTTTTCTCATTCTCTTTATTCATAGATCCACTTTGCAAGTGTTAGGGCCCTGACATGGAACAAAACACGATTAGAGTGGTATGCAAAATGCAATTTCAAAATATTCTGCACAAGAAAAAAATTAAAATTTTATTTGGACAGTTAGGAAGCATTCTTAAGTCTGTCCTGGCACCCGAGAGACTGCACATGTAGAAAACTATTATTAAACAGCATTTTCTGGCCAAAGGTTTTGCCAAGAGCCTCTGTCCAGTTCCAATATGTCGTGAAGCTGAGCTGTGTTGGGGTTGCACAGGACCGACTGCAAAAGGCTATTGCCACCCTGGAGTTTTAGTTCTCTGCAGACAGGTTCTTAAAACGAGCTTCCCTTGCTGTTCTGGAAAAGCACCTTGTTTAAACAGTTAAAATTAAACAGTTAAACCAGAACTACATGCGTAGCTGTTTCAACCAAGCTGAACCTGTATTTGAACGATCAAGTTCACCGCAGACCACATACTGCCCAGCAAGCCCAACCCCCAGCCTTCACTCTTTCCTCAGCCTTCACTCTTCCCCCCCCCTCTGCCACCCAGCAGCGCCTCACTTCCATCCTTTTACCACCGTCCAAGTTGCTTTGGGTCACAGCTCTGCGCTGGAAAGATTTTCTGAGTTCTCCTAGCAGAACTGATCACTTGGTTTATTTGCTCCCACCAACGGACTTGGGAAGGATCTTCTGACACTGCATTAATCTGAGCCCTGGTGAGCTGAAATTAAATCATGCCAAGTTCCTGGAAACCAAAAAATTCCAGCTGGAATTTAACCAGAAATGCCTCAGAGCTGGTCAAACCACTGTATGACAAAACCAAAATGGTCCTATATGTAGCATTAATAAATCACATTCTTCACAAATCAAGGATAAATGTTCTTTAATTGTTAGCCGACCTTCTAGAACTTTTAAGCTTTCCTCATACAAAGACATCTTCCTACTCAGATCTTCTCTAATTCTCACAGAATGGAAATAATTAAAATGATAATACTCTGTTATAAAAATGGCTATGAAGTTGTTATCTCAGTTTTTAAGAGCATACTCTCCATTTTCACGTTACCTTCCCTGATCCCCGTCTTTTCAGGGTCATCAGGGACAGAATCAGTTTCTGCACGTAGCATAAACAGAGAAGACTCTGCATATGGACTTGAGGGCAGGCGAAAGCAGAAAGCATGCTTCCTACCTGTTCCGTGGACATCCCAGCAGCACTCCGACTTGTACTCAGCTCGCATTATTTGCAAAGTTCTCAAAATCAGATAAAACAATAATATTGATTTCCGAGCCTTTGAATTGCCAACACAAGCTAAGAAATGAGCAACTTAAATACCTAAGTTCCTGGTATTTGCTGTGAAGAGCAAGTGTAAAATTCCTCTGTCTTATAGGCAAGGCTATTACGCTATCTAGCTCCATTTACCCTTTGAGTGAGAGACTGTACATGATTTCCCCAACAATAACTCAAAACCACACCCTTTCTGATTTGAAAGACCATCTGATAACTGCAGTAGGGAACCTGAATGTAACTAGAGAGGGTAGAACAACAGGGAAAGGGTATCAAAGATGGAAAAGAAGCAGTACTTCATAGTTTCTCTATGGATTGGTTTGTGATGGCGTAAGAAAACAAAACTCCTTGCTAGCCAGATGCCACGATGATTTCCTAAACACACACCTTTTCTATGGTAATTTTTGAATGAAACAGGGATAGACAATAGACAAACATTAGGAAGTAGCGCACCCTCAGTGTACTGCAAACCATCTTGGGGAATGACACTACAAAATAATTGAGGCAGCTCTGGAACTGAAACCCAGTCAGATTATTTGGGATGCAGAGGGAATTCTGAATGAAGCACCATGCCACACCACAAGAAGTCCAGGCTGCAGGGCTAGTTCTTCATACATCCCACACCACCATTTAAGACCAAGCCCATCCACTTCAATTTAGTGTTTTGGACAGTACTTGGGTGTCTGCAAGGGGGTGGGGGAAAGAGGATTAGTAAATAACGGACAAGAGGCCAAATACTGCAATAAGCCAAATCAGCACATACTAGAGCTTGCATTAGAAGTCATAATCCAATTTGAAATGTACACACTAAGAAGAAGATGGAACAAAGGATATATAAACAAGATTGTCTTTATTTTTAGTTAAATTTAACATACAGTAACTTTTATTCTAGCTACTGGGGTCAACTGACAGTCTCGCAGAACAGTAAATTTTAAACTTATTACAGCTCAAAATGTAGAGAGAATCTGAGAAAAATCTACACTTGTTTTAATCTTGAAAAGCATATTAGGAACCACAGTAAGGAAAAACCATATAAAAAGGTACGTAAAAATGCAGATTCATTTATAATAATATGGTTATAGATACTCCAAGAATCTCCCCATTATCAACATTTTAATGTTTCTTTCAACTACAAATTAGCCATTATAGCAGACATTATAGCTTACAAAACAGAAATAAGTAGTCTTGCAAATAGCATGGCAGACTCAGAGTCAGTAAGTGAAATGTCACAGAATACTGGAAACATTCATGATGGAACCCACATATTTCCATGTGTATCAGGGGCATCAGTGTAAGGAATATTCCAAATCCATGGTTGATCTGTAAACAAAAACAAGCTCATGACAAATTCAGTTAAGTGTAAAATTTTGATCCTATTCCTCCTCTCCCTTTGGAGGAAGAGGTCAAAATTCCCACTGATTTTCACATAACCCCATGTGCAATGTCAGTTTACTGAAAAATCTTATTCAGCTATTTTTTTAAAATGGTAATATTCAGGGTTTTCAAAAGGCTTTGCCTTCTCCCCCCAAATATTATTTTAAATATAATTATCATAACCCAACATACTCCCCACCAGCTGTAAAAGAATTGTGTTTCAGACAGCATCCAAGAATGCTAATGAAGCCAAATTTGGTTCAGCCCATAGGCAGCAAATTTCGTGCTGTATATTTCCTAACCCAATGGAATTGCGTTATTCATAAATGCTGCAATGTATTAGTATTTTTCCCCATGGGCAGTAAGAATTCAGTGTCTAAGAATGATGCTGCCTGAACTCCAAAATGTTGAAGTTCACACTTCACTTCTTCAAACATTACATCTTTAGATGAGCAAGAGGCTTGCAGCAGACAGTTCCCTCCCTCCACTTCTCTGAATACAGAAGCTATTCCCACTCTTGGGAAGAAGAAAAGGCAACGCAGCAGGAGCCAACTGCTAGCTCTGCAACCTGTTCTAGGCTCTTACTCCTACCACATGCATGTTGCAGAAAAGCAGCCAGTCTATGAAGCCAAGCTATTATTCTACTTCTCTCGGGCTACTCCTATCAAAATACAGAGAAAACGCCTTCAATCCTTTCAGTGATTTTCCTCAAATAAGAAGTTCATATAAATCTAGCCTGCTTCTTTTCTCCATCTACAAAATGAGCCCTGAAGGAAGACAGTGACATTAATCTGTACAATGCATGTATTAAACTGAATTGTACTGAGGATGACAGGAATAGTTCTTTAATCAAAAACCAAGCTACTCATCTACATGATATACTATGTATACTTGCTAAAGAAGATCTGCTACATGCTTGTCAATTAAGTTTTAGATACTGATTATGACTACTGTTGTCCAATTAAGTTTACAGATCCAATGCCAGCTCTCACAATATATCAAATGAGCATTACTGTGCCAAGGAAAGTAAGAAAATGACAGTAATGAAGGGACGTATAACTTACCCAACAGCACCCTGTGACAAGTACCACAGCAATTAATCACAGGGCAGGGAGAGCATTCCTACCAAGTACTCATTACTTGCTACTAGAGTGTGTTGAATTCTAGTACTGTAGTTCCGTATGTTGCAGTGAAACATATCCCAGCTATGCAAAAGTTTTACAAAAGCGTCTGTTTACAGTAGTAAGAGGGTAATAGGAAAATGCTTTAAATTGCAACAAAATTGAATCTGCTTGACTTAAACTCTAAACATAAAGTCTTTTCTTATGAAGACTGATATGGATGTCAAGTCACAGGAATGTGATCACCAGAGAAAGAACAGCCTGTGCAACAAATGCCATCTCTCCCATAATGTTATTATATGAGGACAATAAAGCAAACATCCATGTCCTCCATTGATTTAAAATCATGATATAGCTTCTAGGAGGAAGAAGTAGTTGGCTAGCTTTTGGTTACAGTGGATAGGTGATTTCCATGCACGAAAAAATAAAAAGGTATTGGAAACAGGACAAAACTATAGCACTTAACTCAAAAAATGTCTCCAGGTTTCTGGGTCAACTGTAGGATATCTAGGCTTTGAGTGATCTCTTAAAAAAAAAAAAAAACAACCAACCAACACATCCAACCCACAAACCAACAAGTAGCACCATTATTGCCCTAAGCTTCTTTTATTGGTCTCCTGCTTGAAAGCCATGTGTATGTACCTTTTGTATTTTGGGTGAATACCTTGCCACATAGTGAACATTAATAGTTGTAAGAATGGGTACAGAATAAAGTAAATGTTGGAAAAAGCATTGAGGATTTCAAGCATACATTCAGATTTGATCATTGACCTCTATCTGTCTATGATGCCAGAATAAATCCAGTCCCACTCAAGCACTGGAATCTGTCTCTTTAAATACATTACACAGCTTGGACCTATCCATCTTCACAACCATCTGCAGTTACTCTGTTTAATTCAGCAAAACATATAGGCAAAGGAAGACTTAAATGTACAGAAATAACTTCAGTCATCTCTTAAAGCACTCTGAGAGGCTTCGATACCCAATTCAGTTATTTTTTATTGTGGCTATCATAATAAAAAAATCTTAAGTTTTAATGTACTTGGAACTTTGTTCTATTAATGGGATGCTGTTAGTTTTATAAAACACCTGATACTATTTTAATAAGCCACGTGTAAAACTATTGCTGAAACAAATTATAATCCATTTATTTTTAAAATGTCAGATCCAATTCAAAATTATTTATCACTTTTAATTGGAACAACAGCAGCAAGCGAGACAGTGACTGTGTACAAATACTGTATGATCATAGCTGCTTACAGCTGCACACTGAAATGATTTCCAAGCTTTGGAAAGTTAAATCCTTTGATCTTCGGGAAGAAACCTGAGGTTAAGTATTCCCTATTTATAGCCTCACTATGTATATTTTTAAAGTGTGCTCAATGTACTTACCTTCCACACCTTTCAAGTTCAGTTCTTTATTTCTGATACCCTAATCTTGTTTCAACCGCACCTTATTGGAGTTAGTGTTAGTGACCCGGTACCGCTGCTTCCTTCTTGCCTCACTTATAAGCAGCAAAGCACTAGAGTTAGCACACAGTAAAATGAATAGGGTCATTCCTACCCCACTGCTACTTTAAGATTTTCTGAAATCTCAGACAAAGCGCTATTTCAGCTATACTCCGGCAGACTGTTGAAGATTCTGTCACAACTGAATAGACTACCACATTTCATTTAAGACAGAGAGGCCCTGGAGAACGAGACAAGTTTTTTTTCAAGTACACCTGATTAATCACTCAAAGAATCCCCCGCATGCTGAAATCATGTTACAGAATATGAAATCATGAGCTGACAATGTACAACAAGGGTGTTTTGCAAATTTTAACAATAGTATCTTATAAATGCAGTATATTGTGTAGGTCAAAAACATGCTGGCAAGCCATCTCAAAACTTCATATTCTCATAAGTAGACAGATGGCAGTACGGTATGTACAGCCAAAACCAGAAAAATCTGTGAATTACAGGAACATGCAATTGAATAGTAAAGTGTAAAACACAATTAAACCATTTTTGTGATCATCTTCCTGCAGTTTAAAATACAAGTGTCTTTTGCACTGTGAGTGGAGATCTGGATGAGAGCTATTCCTGGTTGATTTCTAAACACAGAGAATGGCTTCTTACATCATCTTTCACAATATTTCATGAGTCTTCCAATTGAAAAATGTAGCTTTGAAGTAATACGTGTTCACATATATACAAAGGTTACTCACAAGTTACTGGAGTTCAAGTCATTCTACATATATGTTCTAATGTGGCAAAATTACTCCCCACTGCACGAGGCAGGAAAGTTCTACCTTTCAGCATCTGCAGAAGCTGAACACTATACTTCAGTCTCTTCCCCCCAGCTTTGGATGAGCTTGGCATTTAAAAAGGAACCCATATTGTTACTCTCAATGCAAACACTGTACCCGAAAGATGTCAAGAAGGGGGAAAGGCAGGCAGGGTATAGATGGGTTGGGATATATAATAATATTCACAAACAAGTTAATAATTCCTGAAGGCTGGGACAATGACCCCCCAATTGGGGAAAAAAAAAAAACCAAACCAAAAAACAACAACAAACCCAGTACTGCAGTTTAAAAGCAGGATTGGCTTTGTTTCTCAAAGTGTTGATGTGATGGGAAAAGAGTCCTTTGCACTTTTCTGAGGCCTTTCCCAAATTATTCTAGAAAAACTCCTTGATGCACTTATGCATTAAAGGTTCAAGTTCCTCCCATGCAGTAGATTTCCTGAGTCAATGAACTGTATAATATCTAAATCATAAATTAAGTGATATTCCTCGACTACAGCAAGCAGCTTGCACCTTTTCCCATGCAAAACTACAAAAAACCCCCGGGGCTGTACCCCTTTGTGTAATGTAAGTCTGTTGTAAGAAACTTCTCAACAGGGTTAATAAAAAAAAACGGGGGAGGGGGGGGGAATCAGTCCTCAAGCACTCTAAATGAAATGCTGTGCTTTCATGAGAGGATCAGGTCAACTTGTATTGGTAAGAGAGGCAATAGCAATATTGCAATGGAGATGTGACAATGGAGCTCAATGAGATGATAATTTTATACAACAAGATAGCAGTAATCTGAAAGATTCTAGAGGGAAACAAAACCCTGAATATTATTAAAGGCACAAAGAAATTTTATTTCTAAAGGTATCTTGCTAAGTAAGATTGGCTGTTGTGTGCATGTTTCCCAAATACCAGACTAGATCATCTTCTGTTTTCCTTCCAAGGAACAATCAAATTACATTGCTAGGCTGCAGGTTTCTTTTATCTTAGTATCATCTGTACATTCAGCTTTGTCATAAGTCTTTTTTATCATGACAGCTGAATCTGTTGGTTAACAACAGGAGCTCAGGAGACTCTTGTATCCATATAGTTTTTCTACCGAGCTATTAAGCAGTACTATCAGCTACCAAATAATTTATTTTTTTAAATTCCTTAAATGTTCTGCCCTGAAGATGCATCTGCTGCCCACAAATGGCCTTCTGCTGTTTAGCTGTTGGAGCTGAACAACTGCAATTGCTCAAGACAGCAATTTGCAAAGAGTTAATAACATACATGTTGCATACAACAAATGTTATCTGCTAAAAATTAATGAGGTCCTTTGTCACTTCAGAGTAAGAATGATCTTAATCTTTATTTTAAAACTGCCAGATGTAAAATGTGCATGGTATTCCCTGCAGCAAGAGAAAGATACAAGCTATGTGTATCATGCATAATAAAACTGTTTTGTTCTGGTAATTTAAAGTAGCTGGGAAGAAATAGTCTAAAGGAAAAATGCCCAAGTAAAAGTTCCCTGTGCAACCTTAATTCTGATCTGTTAGGATGACATATTGTTACATTTCCTCAGACTTCAACTACAAATCTTGCACTCTTAACAAGATGGATCAAATCAGATACAAGTTCAACAAGTAGACTGGGCATCATATAACTACACTGAAAAAGAATAACCAAAATAAAGTGCTTTTTAAAATTATTGGGTTGATCAATTATTGAAGCAAAATATTGACCATCTGGTAAATTTACCATCTCATGATGATGCTCTTAACTAATGATCTGAAGCACATTTTGGAAGACCCCTCTTAGCCAAACACAAGCTTTGAGCTCAAAGAAATTTGCTAATAACATGGCAAATCAGATCAGACAATGTAGTGGTTCCTTCTGGTCTTTTGGCCTATCAAAACAATACACAGAAGTAGTCAAACTAAACAGTGACTCTGTAACTCAAGTTTCCTCTCATATAAAGTGTTAATCTCTTCACAGTCATTTTTATAAAAAGCTTGAAGAAAAACAGGTTGTCATGTACTCAAATGTTACACTTGGACCAAGAGGTCATCTGAGAAAGCATCCAATGTGAAGCTTAGGAGAGCTTCAATCTGAAATTGCAGGTTTAACAGTCAATAATAATGCTTTTGGTTCCACCTAGGAAGAAAATGGATGCCAACACAGTCTGAGATCGGTTCCAACCTCTGCTCCCCACCACCTGCCCCAGTATATGAACTACAATGACAGAGTATACTTGCTGCACAAAAAATTTAAAAAACTACATTTCTAAACATACTCAGATTTACATTTACCATTGCTCTGAGTGATAATTAAATGAAGTATTTTCTATCCAATTTATCAGTATCACTAGAAACAGGTCATCTCAGAAGAAAGGGTATTGTCTTGGAGTTTTTACGATATTAAGCATACTGAGAGGACTTGAAGTTCTCTAAAAATCCATATAGGATGCTGCCAGTTGAGTTCTTTCAAACTCTAGAAACTACACAGGTTCCATGTAGCTATGCAATACTAATTAGAAAAAAGGAGGTTATTGAAAAATGTGAATGACTTCCCCAGAAGTCTCCTTTTTTAACTTCTTCAAAAATATTCTAATTGCTTGACAGAGAAAGTGGAGAATTCTGGAACTTTGAAAAAAACCCAAAGGTGGGAGAAATGCAGAGACCACATAGTGACATTTTCCAAGAACTTATCTGACCTCCTGAGGATACAGCAGGTCCCTGTAAGGGAGCTCAGTGTAATAAAGGATTCCATTAGTTTAGCTGGACAAAACACTGATCTCTTATTTTAGGCACTCTGTCACTAACACAAAGCAGGATAAATGAAAATTATCCCTACTCTTTAAATAATAGGATAAACACATATCTAAACCTGCCAGAGCTGGAGGCAAATACACCATGAAGTTTTTCTTGTTTTTATCCAACACAACAGTAGTTTATGTGTAATAAATGAGATGGAACATTACTAGTTTCCTGAAATCACTACAAATATTTATCAAATGTAATTTCACCATACTCCCAATTCCCACTCATTGAAAACTAGACAAAATACCAAGCACTGAATAACTGAAGTTACAAGGAAAAGGTCAATTTGCTCCTCCACACAAGTGTGGCAATAGAATATTGAACAGTGAGCAGGGAGTGCACTCACAAGGGAGTGCTGTTCCTGGGAGACATGTTACAGATCTTTTTGTGCATCCTTAAGAAAAGGAAATCACAGCTGTCAGAAGCTGAAAACTTCAGCTAGAGAACTAATGAATTGTTAAGTGGACTGTTCATTTCTCCACAATACTTCAACTTGCATTGAAGCAAATTTCCATCTCATTTGCCCACCATCCTTCCAGCCTCTCATAGCATGAGATTTGACAGCTTTAGCCCCCAGTTACCAAAGGTAAAATAGATTTTCCCACTAGAAAATAATGAAATACATTTTAATACATTTTTACAAATTGTTAGAATGGCTTAGGAAAGAAGTCTTCAACAAAGAGCAAAATAACCAAAGACTAATGTAATTTGTATATTTGGTGTATATAGAGAGTAATATGTAGTTTCACTCTAACTTTATATTAATCTGAACTGTGCTGGAACCTGTCTTATTTGCTTGTATTTTCTGTATACTGTGTATTTTCTGTATACTGTGTATTTTCTGTATGTATTCTCTGTATTTTGCATGTATTTGCTGTATACTATTAGTCGAGTGAACAGCCATTTTCTTTCCTCGATTTAAATGCATACACTGAAGAGAAAACTGTACAAGAAATAACTTGTTTATCAGAAATTATTTACCCCCCTTACTTTATGGGGTTCTTTTCCAGAGAATTTAAGCAGTTCCAGAGCAGCAGTTCAGAAAAAGCTTATATAAATTCCTGCCTTATAACCCAGTCACAACTCAAAGAACTGCTGATAAATATATTTTTAGCTCATCTTCTTTTCAGTAGCACTGTAAGAGAATTCTGTAACAAGTGAATGAAATTAATAAATCTGAAATCTGGCAGAATAATAATGCAGAGAAATATTTCAGAAATGTTTCACCTGTTGGGCAGAAAATAGAGCAAATTAAGCAGAAATCCAATCATACTTACATATAACTAGAAAGTTAAGTGCAACTTACTAAGACAAAAAGCAGATGAAGTAGCCCAGAATACCGAGGCTTACTATAATACAACAACAACACAAAAATCATCATTAGTTTCTGACAATTTTTAGGTCCAAAAATATATTTTTTCCAAGCATTATAGCGTAATTTGTTAGTGGCTTTTTTTGTTGGTTGGGTGTTGTTTTTTTCTTCCTTTTTTTTTTTTTTTTTTTTTAAATTATCTTATGTAGTTAAAATGAGCTACTTGACATGAAGATTTTTCTGGTATGAGATCTTTCACAGAAGAAATCTTACAAACTCCTCATCTCAACTAGAAGTGAATATGCTGCTACTTGCCATGGTTTGAGACCTAGTTAAATTTTATTCTTTGTTCCCTTCAGGAAGATCAAATGAATCTGGTTGGCACAAGCAGACGGAGTTCACCTGTCCATTGTAAAACATGCCTCTGGGCAAGTTTGAAATACAGCTGAAAACTAAATGAAAGCAACAGGAAAATTTTAAATATGCCATCTGTCACAGAGGTGATATATCATAATTACTCTACTAGTGACATCTTAAAGCACATCAATACATCCGTCAGTGACTACAGCTTAACCTATGATTAAGTTTCAGTGAAGGAAAATTCATGTCTCTGGGAGAGAAAAACAGTGCAAACCTAAGAAGTTCTGTCTCACAATGATCTCAATTTATACACTTTAGAAATCTTTGGAAGAAGAGGAGGAAGAAAATCTTCATGATTGTTTCTCCAAGAGATCCTGTTTTTCTGTTTTGCCTAAAATTGAGTTTTAGAATGAAATGTACTGACTAATGAGGAAACCAGGCAAAGGTGGAAAAGTCTTCTGTATTTTCTTCCTTCCTTTTATATAGGGTAAGAGAAAGTAAGACAGAGATCAGGTTACTTACTTATTATTGAACTTAATGGACTTTAAAGGACTGCAGATCAACCTCATGAATTATTATGGCTGAAACTAGAGAGATTATTTACATCATTTACAGATGAGTTTATCATTGTATGCCCTGAGATGTATTTTACTGCTTTTCAAGATGCATTTACTTTACTGTAACAGTGTTCATACTGTAAGTCCAGTCCATCTGATAAACACCAATTAATATGACAGAAAGCCATTGTGACAGAATGACAAGGAATCTCTGCAATCAAATTATTTCCACAAACTAAGGAACTACATTTCTTTCACTTTGTTACACTTTATAATAATAAAATTCCCCATATATATAAAAACTACAATTCTGTAATATATATGATAAACATTAAATACGTCTAATCCAAGATTTGAATTTGCACAACTAAGGGAAAAAACGCATTTTGCCATACTTATCTTCTACTTAGAACTTTACATGGCAAACGGAATGGCCTTGCCCCTGACCATCTGTTCATTATTACGCCAGCTTCTCCTCCCTCCTGCTCCTGATAGGATTCTTCTGATTATATGAAAGTGATGTGTACTTTGTTTTCCCATGGTTAGAGAATCTGAGTTCGTGGAAAATCCCCCAGAGCCTTTTTCCCTTCAATTACAGGGATCAGTCAAAATGGATTCTTTAGGGAAAGGATAATTACTTGCGTTTCTGCTTCTCAAGGCTTTAGACAACTTGAATTCTGACATCTGTTCTTATCACGGGAGAAAGCTGAGACCCAAAAGATGAACCACAGACAAACAAGTTCTCTACAGAAATAGGCTTTCCATGCAAAAAGTGAAAAAAGCTATTTGGAAAAAAAAATCTTTACTTTTAGTTGAAACATCCATAAAACTCACTGGCACAGTAGACTAAATGCAGGAATTAAGAACAATATTAATTATACAGCTACATTTTTTCACAAGGAAGATAGTATATGTAACATTTGAGAATAGACAGATTCTGATTTTTAATCTTTAAAATTTCTAAAAAATCTAGTCTGACCTTTTAGAAAAGCCTTCCAAAAAACATCACTTTGAGCATTAGTTAACAAGCATACATGCCCCAGAGCACAAGTTAGTTGTAGTATATTCTTCCCCTTTAATTAGCTAGTAACCCAGGCACACCCCCTGCCACCACTCCCCGAAACATCAACAGTACTTAAATGGACAGAGTGTTTTATACAAAAGAAAATAATATAAAATATTGTATTATTGTTTCTACGTTGAGCCAGTATTTTTTTCTCTAGGAAAACTGAAATACCAATTTAAGGATTCTTTTAGGTAAGCAGTAAGCTCTTAAAGCAGAAAAGTCATCTTTGCAAGTTACAAAATAACATGCATCATACTGAACATCATATTGAGCAGGTGAATGCCTGGCTGTGACATACGGTTTTGGCTTCTATGGTCATGGATCTACCTGTAAGAAGCCATGTTTGTTGGGAGCCGACAGGATTCAGCTGACCAAGTGGGGCAAAAGCCTCTTTGCCAACAAGCTGGCCAGACTTGGAAGTAGGGCTTTAATCTAGACTCAGTGGCAGAAGGGGATGGAATTTTGAGCAACACGGAAGAGGCAGGGGCTGCTGATGCCTTAGGAACCAAAAGCCAAACTCCTGTGAAGTGCTGCAAAGGAATTAGGGCTTGTTCCTCTAGAAGAGTGACACAGTCAACATCCCAGCTGAAGTGTCTGCATACCAATGCACACAGCATGGATAACAAACAGGAGCTGGAAGCCACTGTGCAGCTAGAAAGCTGTGATCTAATCCGTATCACTGAAACTTGGTGGGATGAATCATGTGACGGGGCACTGCAATCAATGGCTATAAGCTGTTCAGAGGGGACAGGCAAGGAAGAAGGGGGGATGTGCCTTCTATATAAAAATGGATTGACTATACAGAGCTGTGTTTGGAAAACAGCAACGAACAGATTGAGAGCTTGTGGTGAAAAAAATCAGAGGTCAAGCCAACAAAGGAAACCTCATGGCTGGTGTTTACTACAGGCCACTCGATTTTGCCATTCCATTTTCCATGTAAAGTTCTAAGTAGAAGATAAGTATGCCATGCTGCCAAAGCACTCTTTCTTCAACTACAGGAAGCACCATGCTCGCAGGCTCTGATCCTGCTAGGAGACTTCAGTCACCCTGAAATTATGTCTCTATACTTTTATTTACTATATAAGACTCTATAAGTCTATTTACTTCTTAGCTTTTAAACATTCTTTCTCCCCACATAATTTCTTCGTTCAAAAATCCACAGAAAGATTTGAGTTGCTAGAAACACTGTCTTTCCTGAACTCTTTGTTACTCTCTATTATTTCAAGCTCTGCTGTAAGTGATGTCTTTTTTAGATCCTGGCTTCTCAAAAAAAAGTAGTTACAGTCTTTTCACATTAGTTTTAAGAACAAAAATATAAAAGTTTACTCTTCTCAAATATTGCAGGTTACACATCAACATCATTATCCTCAATGTATTTTTAGGGGTTTGAGACATCATCATCCCATAGCAACACTTACTTATCACTTCCCTGATCTGCATGTTCTCAAGAAGCTGAGAAGGTTGAGATTTTGTAAATCTCTTCAAGTGTTATGAAATACATCCCCTCTGCTCCTCCAAGGAGGATTCCAACACAGATCTTCAAGAAAATAAGTCTGAAACTATGAAGTACAGAATGGACCAAAACCAACAATTCTTTCTTCTGATTTGCTGCAATTCTTTCATATTTGTATTTCTTTCACACTCCACTTCCAGAGGATTGTTTTCCTCACACCTTCTCTCTTCCAAATATTCCTCTTTCAACACTCCTCCTATTAGTTCTGCAGAAAAACATGCTGATTCCATAAAGAATATCTATTTTCCTAATGCATATAAGAATCCCAGAAAAGCAATGAAAAAATAGTATTTAGGTTGTTGATCCAAACCTTAAACAACAGAAAAGAAAAAAATAGAACCAAGAGACTCTATAGTTGCTTTCTTTGAAATTGCAAGCAGAATGTGGGATTGATATCACCTCAAATGCAGTCACGCCACAGAAATGCTAAAATAAAGCTTAGGAAAATAGTAGTGTTCAAATGACTCAGTTACTCAAATTAGTTTGCTTCATATATAATACACTTGATTTTCTTCTGAAGTCACACCTTACCTTTGCTTCCATACTGTTCTGGTGGCAGGTCATAAGGTACAGGAAAATATGTTGCTGAATCCTTACTTTCTGCAAGCATTTTCCCTCTTACATGAAAGCAACCTTTGTCCAACCCCTATGAAGGAAAGGAAACACACAGAAGACAGCTTACTGGCTTTCCGGGAAAAAGACAAATCTAACACATAATAAATTCTTTCTCAGTAAGACTTATTGTAACAAAATGTTTTGCCTCCATTACTGAGATTAGATCCTTCCTCAGGCACTTTCCTATCTTAAGAACTCAGCTTCTCTCATTACTACTGTGTCAGGCTCTTCTCTTTTACATTCATTGGCTTGGCCCCACAGGTAGGTCCACATCGGATATACTTTACCTTCTCAGTCCCTTACACATACACTAATCTATTTCCACATTCACTAGGTAAACACGTGTACGGTCTTGCTTGTGTGAGCAATTCTATCCAAATGGCCTAAGGTGTTCGCTAGTACCATACGGGCACCATACCTCAATAGAACAAGATGTCACTTTTTGCATAACTGCTTACAGACTTCAGAATCAAATTTTAATTATTAAAATATTAACAGCTTTGGTGTTTAATATTTACTTAAAGGGAAAAGCTTTACAAATTTTCTCTTTGCTGCTTAGTTTCATCCTGACCACATTAGTTAGATGTTCACTGTGTTTCATAAATTAAAATTCAACTTGTGATACAGAAACAAGTCTTCAAATCTATGCTTTTCAGATATCTCGGGTAACACCATCCACGTATGCTGAAAAAAATTTAATGAATATTTAAAACTGCTTGCATAAAATTTTCAAAGACTACACTCATTAGAATGACAGTGGATTTCATATGAGGTTAAGGACTACAAAAAAAAAAAAAGCTATAAAGACATAAATCTAAAGCAATTCAAGTAATTTTGGCAGATGATACTGCATAGCCACTTCTCCAGAGAAATTGGATCTCATTCATCAATTGTAATGAGTTATACAAAAGCAAATCTCTAACACTGAGATTTCCAATAGCCTATTGTCAATGAAGTACAATTCGATTAGAATAGACTAAAAGTTTAAAGGCTATGGAGATTTTATTATTTATTTTGAAGACATTACTGAACAACTGTATTTTTCTTTCTAAAATCATAGAAACATAAAATAGTTTGGGTTGGAAGGGACCTTTAAAAGTCCCCCCTGCTTAGAGCCCAGTCCAACCTGACCTCGAATGTATCCAGGGATGGGGCTTCTACCACCTCTCTGGGCAAACTATGACAACATTTCATCACCCTCATTAAAAAATTTCTTCCTTCTATCTAGTCTAAATACACCCTCTTGCAGTTTAAAACCAATGCCCCTTGTCCTAGCACAGCAGGCCCCACTAACAAGTTTGTCCCCCTCTTTCCTATAGGCCCCCTTTAAGTACTGGAAGGCCGCAATCACGTCTCCCCGCAGCCTTCTCTGCTCCAGGCTGAACAAGCCCAACTCTCTCAGCCTGTCCTCACAGCAGAGCTGCTCCAGCCCTCATATCATGTCTGTGTCCCTCCTCTGTCCTCGCTCCAGCAGCTCCGTGTCTCTCCTGTGCTGAGGCCCCAGAGCAGGAGGCAGCACTGCAGGGGGGTCTCACCAGAGCGGAGCAGAGGGGCAGAATCCCCTCCCGCCCACGCTGCTGGGGATGCAGCCCTGGGTAGGGTTGGGCTCTGGGCTGTGAGTGCACATTGCCAGATCATATCTGAACATACTCATACTTTATCCAAGCTTTATCCATCAGTCCAAGTTTTACTGGATTACTGTTTTGTGAAAGTACAAGTAAGGTTCTTAACTACCACTAAATAATCCTATTTTATTTAAGCATACATACTGGCTGAATTGATAGTCCCATCTATATACAGTACTTTTACAATACTGTAAAGTTTTACTTCATCAAATGTTAGCATTGTAAGTTGGAGAAAGCAATATTCATATGACCACACAAAGCACAGGATACAAGGCAGCCTTACACTTTTTTTTTTTTTTTTTTTTTTTTTTTTTTATATTCAAGAAGCATGGTAACAAAGAAAAGGGAGAGCTGCCAAAGAAAACATCAAGGTGTATTACAGCAGTTTTAGCAAATCAGATCAAGAAACTCATCTAGAATACAGATACTTCTGTCTTATGACCCAAAGTAACAGGAAACTACTAGTTATGACCTAGAAACACTATTATTTTAAGGACTAGGTAAAAGTCACTGCCTTTCAAATGAAATAGGGGCAACAAACAAACAAGGCTCATGCTAAAGGGCTGTGTAAATTAAAATCCATTTTAAGCTTCCCCTTATACCATTAAAATCAGTGGAATTTTGATAAAACTTCATTAAAACAAGGCTTCAGCCTTTTGTAGAGCTTAGCCTTTAGGTAACAAACAATACATTCAAAACAAGCCAATGTAAAGATAAGATTATTTTTAAAACGTCAAATATCTAAAGGTTTAAAACCAACTGAATAGGAAAACTCAAAATGCAGAATTAGGAAAAAAATGCAACAATTAAGTTGCCCTGTGAGCTTTTCTCTTGTCTTCTACATGCAACAGTGTCCTGGTTTCAGCCAGGA
>KL284290.1:0-26207 GCA_000699545.1 Podiceps cristatus
TCACATATATTCTGGGATCCCAGAAGGGTTTTGTTGCTTCTGTGATGAGGAATAGTGGGAAACATCTCAGTGATATGTTCAAGCCTTCCTAAACACAGAGTGGATGTTGTGTGGTCATGCTACAGCTGGGCTGGAACAAGCAATGTGGAGAGGAGCTCTCATTTAACTCCACGTCTTCCCGCCTGATTGCAAGGCTGGGGTTTGTCTTGCAGTGTAGAGAAAAACAGGATGCTTACTTTGGGAAAACTAGGGTAACCCTGAACCCCATCATAAGACCCTATAACTTCAAGAAGAAATGAATCCTCTGAACAAAGTGTCCCTAAGGGAATGAGAAACATAGAATCATAGAATGGTCAAGGTTGGAAAAGACCCTTAAGGTCATCGAGTCCAACCGTTAACCCCTCACTGCCAAGTCCATCTATACCGTGTCCCCAAGCACCGCATCTCTCCGTTCTTTAAACACCTTCAGGGATGGAGACTCAACCCCTTCCCTGGGCAGCCTGTTCCAATGCCTGACCACCCTTTCGGTGAAGAAGTTTTTCCTAATATCTAACCTAAACCTCCCCTGATGCAGCTTGAGGCCGTTTCCTCTCGTTCTATCCCTCGTTACTAGGGAGAAGAGACCGACCCCCACCTCGCTCCAACCTCCTTTCAGGTAGCTGTAGAGAGCAACAGTAGGGACTGGCAACAGAACTTGTAGATACTCCAAGAATAACCAAAATTGGGCTTTGATATTAAAGAAATACAATCTGATGGTGCTTTCTTCTTCAAATTATAGCCCAATGCCACAGATCCCTCATGTCATGACCACACATAGCAAACCCTGACCCCCTGACTTAATATGCATGATGTTGGATGGGGCCCTGGGCAACCTTGTGTAGATCCAGGCCAGGAGGCTGGTGGCCCTGCCTGTGGCAGGGGGGTTGGGACTCTGTGGTCCTTGGGGGCCCTTCCAACCCAGACCATTCTATGATTCTATGATTCTATGTCCAGTAGTGGGAGAAAGCAAGCTGAAACATCTGTTAACACCTCACCTCACGGACCCAGACTGATCCATCACCCCAGCTCCTTTCAACCACTGCAGTGAGGTGTTTCAACCAGGAGCATTGTCACTTCCTGCTTTACCAGGAGGGACAAGGTGGGCCCCAACAGAAAGCACAACCCACAGGAGGTCTCCGTTCCCTCACCTGTAACTTTGGTGGGTGGCTCTAGTCCTGACCCTCCCTACATGGCTGGCATGTGGCTTTGTCCCCGCAGCTGCCTAGAGTCATCTCTACAGAAGGTGGGAACTGGTTGGCAGGACACCAGGCTATTCTCTCCTTATTTCCTCACTATTGAATCTTCTCCAATTAACATGATTATAATTGTTGCCCCATGGGCCAGACATGATTAATCAGCAATTTTCTTCTTCCTTCCTTCCTTTTTTTTTTTTTTTTTTTGAAGAACAGCTGGGAAATATCATTGTCTCCTTTGGTAGAGTTTGAAAGCTCCTCCATCTGGACAATCTAATTCCCAATGTAAATACAGAGAAAAGAGGGAAGAGAAGAATGGTGTCTCAAGGGAGCCCCTCCACCCTCCACATCCCTCCATCTCTGCCTGAGGTGACTTTCTTCCCCTTCCCTCATTGTCCTGGGCTTTAGGAACAGAGCCAGCCACTCCACTGAAGGGGAACTGAATAGGTGATGGTAAATTGAAATTAACAACTAGCATCAAGGAATACAAAGCAATGATTAATGGCTTTTTAATGCTCCATTGTTTTACACTCGGAGCACTTTGTTATAATGGTGTATGCAGGGGATGGAGAATGAAAAGAGTGTGTATGTGGGAATATAGCTTTGTACACACATATCTTTCTCACTCTCTCTGTATTTTTCACCATTAAGCAGAGACGATCCAGCACTCTTTAGCTTAGAATTACATAGGAAAGCCTTGTATCTAATTCTTCTCATCTAGTACATCGCAACTAAAAATGGAACTGAACAAAGTCACTAAAAGAAATGTCCTCTAACTAAGAGTTGCCCAGATAATTGTTTTTCTGCTTTTGATTTAATTATAATGTGGACCACTTGATTAATTAAGTTTCTATAGCCTTCCCCACCCTTGCCCTAAGGAAGTGTCCAGTTAGGCTTGCTGGGTGATAATTACTCATCTTACGGCCTATCTATCTTCTTCAGGACCATCTCCATGGTAAAAATTTCAACTGTTCATCATTTCATGTTTTGACGTATGTCAATAGTTACTTATGTCACTTGGCTAGATGACCACTTAGAAGAGCAATGCATTCATCGGTCAGTCTTAAACAATCCTTTTTCTCATTTTTTTTAACTAAAAAAATTACCTCCTATAAGCATTTTCAAATTTCTATCCAACAACACAATCATACCAGATTGGAGACAAAGTTAGTTCGACTGGAGCCAACATGTAATCAAATGCTGTGATTTGCAGCAGAGTTGATCAAGGTCAAATTGGATGAAACTGTGATCAAGTGAGATAGTTATTAATAAGTGAGATAGTTGTTAATGATCCTCTTGGAATAGTTACTATCTTCCCTGGCTGTTGGGTGCCTGCAGAGTAGACCTTTCCTCGTGGTCTAGTGGTCTAGATTTCTTTATAGTCTAAGTAAAGAAACAGGTGCTTCAGGCATGACCTTGTCTGCTAAAGCAGATATATAGAATAAGCCAGATGAATGTTTCCCTTGAAGTAGCTTTTCCCCCTTGGGGAGAAAAACAGTTGGATTACAAGCTAAGATGGTGATGTCCACCTGGAAATACTTGCAGTTAGCCGAAATGAACTCCACCCTTCCGTTCAGACCAATCACACAACATTTGTTTTTAGGAACTTGGTTAAAATCTTTCTGCTCAATAGTGCACTGCAAAGGGTGCAGTAGTAGACTAGGTTCCTACCTTTCCTTACTCCTTATTCCAACCAGAGGAACCATCTGCCTCAAACAACAGGCTGTTAGAAAGAGAGCAATGCAACAGCATCAAACTTGGCAAGTGGCTCCTCCAGGAAACCAAAGCACTCTGTATTTTATAACTCAACACCACATTGACCCTACTGAGGTTTTTTGGTTTTATTTTTCTTTCTGCAGGAACAAATGCGGGGAGAATGACGCCCGGGAAAATCACTTAACACAAATTGAATAGTAGGTAGAATTATGTATAAAAGCTCCCGTTAGACATGAAAAAAAAAAAAAAAACAAAAAACAAAACCAACTTTAATAATCTAGTTTGTGGGTTAAAGAAAGGAAAATGAAGAGAGTATACTCTTTAGTCAGGCAGAGGAGATGTTTGTTAGTATTGTTACTGATCAGTAACCATGGCAAAACCCTAAAACTCACTAATATGAATTTGATACAAGGAGCAACTGAATGATCACATTGCAGGATGCATGATCTAGAGCAGGATTCATGCTGCTGATGTTCAAGTCTTTGATTCCCTCTGCTGTCCTTATAAACAGCTACTAGCAAAAGCTCTTCCTCAAACCCTTACAGCAGCTGGTAACCTTGAAGTCACAGCTGGCTACTGTGGAGTAGCGCAGAGGTCCAGCTGGGCTTTCTGGAAATGAAGTTCTTCTGGAGCATCCCATGTAGTTCTGGATGGCAGAGTATATGCAACACTGCTTCAGTCTCAGCTGGGAAAACTGACGACACTGGGAAGTCTACCAAGCATGAGAATAACAAACATGATGCTGTGATGGCTAACAAATGCAGGGGGGAAAGCCAAAGGAGGTCAATCACCAGCCTATGGATCCCACAACACCGATGTTAACAGGATTTCTGAATCAACACATCACTACCACAGACTATACTGTTTCCATAAAAAAAGCAGAGGGTAGTTTGGATTTATCTGTGGCCTTTTCAGGGGTTAATGCCCTAACAAATAAATTAAGAGATCTTGGGCTTCTCCTTGGGAAGACTTTGGGAAAGCAGTAAGACACATTTCATGAGTGACATTATTTTTGTGGCTATCATACTGATGATACCAAAAACGGTTTGCAAACAACAGGAAAAGTTGTTGCAGGATAAGAGGCCCATAATTGGTTTGATGAAGCCTGAAAACACATCTTGTCTCCCAACACATCATGCTGTTGTGCGTGAGCATGAGCTCAGGAGTCATTGGCAACCTCTAAGGACAGCTTACCTCTGCCTGCACTATTACCATAGCTGTTCCATTTTGCTTTGGGTCTTTGGACTAAGGATATGTCCCCTTCCACTTTCTAACTTCCAGGAGAGATGGGGAACGCACGTCTACCACATCAGATCCTGATGACCACAAAATGCAGCAGACTTATAAATTTCAGACTTCTGATTCCTGAACCTTTTTCTTTTTCACTGCTGTGGTGCTGCAGACCTCTGGATGTTTTGCAAGAGGCACCGCTTGTCAATGTGGAATTATTTGCACTTCCTCGTGAGGTGAATTCATCCTGAATGCTGGTTTTTAATTATCCTATAAATGCGGACTGTACTACCCACATCTTTTATGCACAGAAGTGACCCCCATGACAGCATATCAGCATAGTTAGAAGGATGGTGAGTGCTCATATACCCACCTGTCCTCTGTCTCTCTGTCTCTCTGTAGGAAGCACACAGTCCAAAATAGCATAAACCTTTATTCTGCTGCTTAGAGACTGTTCATTTATCATCCTTTGCATCAAGTTGCCTTTTTACTCAAGTCCTCCTCTGCTAACAAGGGGTCTTTGTGGCTGTCATTTGCAAGGGGATCTGCTCTTCCAGATATGATGTATTGCATGCTCAATTTATTATGGCCAATGAGCAGATCTGCAAATTGCATGACCAGATCTGCAAACAGCATGACAAACTGCACTTCAGTGCAAACTCCTTCCCTTCAGTATTAATCTTTTCCTCCTCAGTCCCCCGACTCTCCCCATTAGCTCTATTGCTATTACAATACTCACTCCCACTTTCACCTGCCCACTGCTCTCATTTTCCCTTTTCTGTGGTTCCGGTATCAGATTTACTCAGATGGCAATTTGAGATTCATAGCTCCCTCCCCTCCCTCTTAGCACAGGGATTCAGGACCTAACAGCAACAGGCAAACAGATCATCTCCTAAAGAAGGAAAGGTTTCTCTTAGCCACTCAGGACCAGTGGCACAATTGCCAGCAGTGCTTTATCCAGACAGCACTGGGCACAGACACACATCCCATCAAAGATATTACAGCAAAGGGTTATTTGAACATAAGTGGCAGCAATGATCAGTCTCTTGTACCAAAAATAATGCTAATATTACTATTACTAACAAAACAAATCTGTTCACGTGATTGGCTGGTGAGTGGGCTGAGTTCCCATGGCAACTGTCGGCAGCGAAGCTTGTAAGAAGAAAGTAAGTATTCTGTTTGAAATGGCTCAGATTTCTGCCACAAAGTTCATACAGCATAGAAACATGCATCAGATTCCTTCATTAGCTACATAAAAAGCCCACCATCCCCTCAACAGCCCCCCAAAACTAAGTTATCCATTTTCAGTCTGCATTTACCTTTGAGGTGGGAAATTGGTACAAGAAATCATAATGAAAGGGATCCCAGGTGCTGGGTGCTTTCCCTCAAGCCGTCTGCCCTCATTCCCCTTTCAGTCCTTCGTTGCTGTTGGCCCTTTGGTTCCACCCGAGCTTCGAGCAAGAGCTGACCCCGGGACAGCTGCTGCTCAGCCAGGATGTGCCACAGGCAGCCCCGAGCCTGCCCGGCCACCCCGTGCCGCACGCATCCGGATTTCAGAACTGGCCTGGACTTAAGCTTGGCCGACTGTGGAGATGGGCAGCTTGTGCACAGAGTCAGAGAGGAACTTCCCTTTCCTCCAGCTCTCCTCCTCCATGAAAAGCTGCAGACCCGACGCTGTTGAGCGTGACTACGGGCTGCAAAGAGAAGGGCGCTGAAGCATGCACTGTGTACCGACAGCGGACGGGGTGCGGCAGGAAAGCCCGGAGGGCTCTGCCTGCTTATGCAGCTAAGCGAAATCCTTACCTGGGGTTTCAATTGAACCCACTACGGCATCTTCAAGAAAAGTCTGACCCAAATGCGAGGTGGATGGAGGTTCTTTTATACCTGAGCTGACAAGTGACCCGGAGCGCAGCAAGGGCGCAGGGTATATACCAAAACCTGGCTGTGCCCCCTTTACCTTTCACAAAGTTCCTTCCAGGAGACGGAGGAGGTTCGGGGCTGTTGGTAGAACTGACTGAGAAAGAAGCACAGAGCATTAAAATACAAAGGACTGTGAGACAGTCTCCCACAGAAACATATGCACTCGATAAACACTGTAAGGACAACACAAAAAGGAGTTTGCTGTGGAATTACTTTCCAGCTGGAACTAATGGTGCCTATCCCCAAAAGAAACTCGAAATGGCAGCCTATGGATGCACCTGCCTCAGTGGAGACCCACCCAAGCTCTTCTGAAGTACAGGGGAGTCCTGGTGATGGCAGCTCATCAGGTGGGGCAACAAAGCCAGTTGCCTCCAGCAATTAGATAGAAAAAATAATAAAACAACTTTTTTGTAGTTCCTCAGTCCAATTTAACTCTCCCTCCCCAATCCACCTCCCTCTGTCTCACCATTTTCCACAAGGCTGGTTCTGAAATAATCCTTGGCACTCAGAATACGTATTCATACACTGGATTATTAAGAGATCTACATATGAATGGCAGCGCCCACCCCAACCCAAGAAACACCCACTGAAGGGCAACACTGTGTGCTTGACTCCGGCAGAAGGGAGGGTGGGAAGATTCCTCTCTTGCTCTCCACAACACGTGGGGTCAACGACATGTGGTTGCCACACATGTCCAAATTCAATGTCCCCAATGTGGTTAGGGGAGACGGGTGGAAATGAGTCTGACTCATTAATTAGGGGGTGGTGGTGACCAAGAGAGGTCTCAGCTCTCCTAGACCCACCAGATAGATCCAACAGGGAAAGGGAGCTAAAGGTCTTCTTGGAGAATGCAGCCACCCAGCAGACTACCCATCGTATCTACAGGAGTGAGGATGCGATCACATGCAAGGTGATAGCGAGATGGAGGACATCAGTTTCCTTGCGCACACTTGGGAGTTTGACTAGATCCCCATGTCTATGTACGAAGGCCTCTGGGCATGAAAAGTGGTTTGGCTTCACACTTGGCTTGCAGGCATCTAGTCTGTCTCTGCCATATCCTTTGCTGTTTTGAGTAGGTGAAAAAAAAGAGAAATGCTGAGAAAAAGAGACATAGTGACTTATCCAGGAAAAACAAGAAAAAGGACGATTCTCTCCATTAACAGCAGATGTCTGCAGCTACTTCTCAGGAAAAACGAGAAAAAGGATGATTCACTCCATTAACAGCAGATGTCTGCAGCTACTTCTCTGCTTTGCACCCTACACCCTACTGAAAAATCACCACTTGTAGAGAGAGCTTCTATCAGAAGAGGTCAGATCAATCATACCCTAACACTACCTATCTCTTCCTTTACCATCAACTGAGCTACAGATGCCTAGCTCTGATAGACAAATAAAGCTAGATTAATCCCAGCCAGGAAAACTGGAGGTAGATCTGGACATGAACCTCTATCCACCAAACACAACCTGATTGCTGTATGTCACCCTGCAGGTACTTTTACATGGAAAATCACCAGTGCAGGAACATTCCTGGGCAGAGGAATATAGGTCCTTGCAGAGTTTTGGTGTTAGGACAGCTCCTAAAATACTTCTAGTCCATGCCAGCTTGCATGCTCCGGTGCAATTCCCAGGCATGATTTGAGGATAAACATTGGCCATGGATATTCCCAACAGGCAGTTGGTATGCAGCCCACCTCAGGCAGCATCTTAGCCAACAGTCCAAAGAATTGGGGTTTGTTTGCTTGTTTGGTTTTAGCTAATCTGTATGGACGTAAACTGTGGAGCAATCTGAACTAGATATGGCACAAATATGGAAGAAACCGTTTTTCTTGAGCCCGAAGACTGCAGAGTCTAAGGGAACAGGCAACAAGAAGGCAATGAGGGCAAGAAGAGACGCAATGGCTGAGCCCATAGGTCAGTTGATGTGTTAGCACACCTGCAGCCTAAATCCTGAGTCTGCTGAAGATGCAACTTTTATCTGAAACAACAGACGGCAAGACTGACACCAAGGAAATCACCTTACCTCTTGTGAGTGAGAAATATATCCAGGGAGTGAGGTGGAGAGGAAAACGGCAGATGGTATCGCGGGTTCCTGCTGTTGCCAACGTTTCCCTGAAACCCCAGGTAAGGGAGCATCAGGCCCTTATTCGCAAACTGGCCTTTGTGGGAGCCACACTGCCAGCCTTCAGCTTCCTCCAGGCCACTCCTGGCAGGTGTCAGTGGGGCATTTACGAGTCATAAAGAGAGTATTGGATGATCTCTTGCTCCACAAACAAGAAGGGTACAGGCTAATGACTCCAAAACCAGCCTCTGGTGACAACTGGATGGCAGAAGGTTGGGGAAAAAAGACTTCAAAAAAGAGTCTTTTTTTTTTTTTTTTTCCGTAAAAAAAGTAGATGGGGCTTGATTTCTGTTTAAACATGATGTTTCTGACTTGTCAGAATCTGAGATTCTGATGAAAGGAAAATGTGGTGGCTACTGCGCGATGCTAGGGAGGAAATTGGGCCAGGGAATGGGCCAGAAGGCAACCGAAGATGTCTGGCAGCAGGAGCAACCTGGAGACGATAGTATGAACATGGGTGTCAGCAGAGGGAGACAGGAGTGAGAAACACTTCAGCCTGAGGATATCAAAGTCCCAACTTAGCTCCTCCAAACTGATTGAGAAGGATTAAAGGCAACATTAATATGTATGTATGTAGCAGGACACTGCTCCTGCATGATATTTTTGGAAAAGCTGGAGAGAAAAAGCTGTCTCTCAGTGTTTCTCTACCTGTTGATATTATTGCCTTATCTTCTAAAATCATGCCAGTATGAGACAGAAGGGAGGATGGTGACCATTATGGAGAGAAACTGGAAGGATAAGCATTGACCTGGGTGGGAGCAAGGGGTAACTCCTTTTGGCAGAGGTTCTCAGCCCAGCCATTGAGCTGTGTGTTTTTACCTCCTTGGCAGGGGTAAGAGGGCTCAGGGAGGTCTAAACCAGGCAAAGGTAGTCTAAAAGCTGTGGAGACCACAGCTAAAGGTGTATGTGATGGGGCTTTTCTTGAGGGAGGGAGGGAGGGAGGAAAGGAGGGAGGGTGCCAAATGAATTCGGTTCCTGTCTTCTGGCTCACTCTGTCAGCGTTCAAGGACTCCAGGCTTGGTCTGCAGACAAGTCAGGCTGAGAGAGAGAGAGGAGTGTCAGCATTATTTGGTTCCTAAGTGCTCAGGAGTCTATCTCAGATCTGTTTTGGGGGCAAGGGGTAAATCCAGAGGGCTCACCTTTGCTCCAGCCATCACTTATGCATTTTGCATGAGTGAGTCATTGGACAAAACCAGAAACACAGTTTGGAAAAGGATTCAGGACTGAATCTTGCTTTACCACCGTGTTGCAAAGCCAGGCTGCTCTTTAGCTGATTCTGGGGCCCATGACCCTCCCTTTGGAAAAAGGTCCAACATCAGCCTCCAGCCTGGTGTCCTGTTAGGAGAAAGGAGTGATGGGACCCATCATCACCCCAGGCCGTGCACCTGGGGGTACTCTGCAAACCTTCTTTGGCGGGGAGGGCAGGGTCACACACACTCTGGGCTGACAGACCTGGGTCTGTGTCAGCAGTTAGTCCGGGTCCTGTTTTGAGTTTCATTCCAGCTGCTTTTGAGGCTTTGCAGGGCACCAGGAAGCAATGTGGATATGTCTGCTAGAGGGGATGAGAAATTAGTAAATCCTGAATCACCAGGGAGCCTGGAGTGGCCAGAAAGTCACATACAAGAAAATCCTGACACGTGCTGGACTAAGGACGCCAGAAAGCATAAGAGGGCTGCATGACTTGCATGGAGAAGGCTCTTACCAAACTCTTGCAAAATTCCACAAAGACCTTAGCAGGGTCTTTCTAAGCCATGGGCTGAATGCAGGTGGTCAGCAGCTCGTCTTTTCTGCCACACAAACGGATCTCTCTAAGTGAGGCACTAGGCTGAAGGAAGTCTGCAGCTCTCCAGGGAGGGGTGAGATGAGGAGGCAGCTGGCTGAGGCTCACCTCCACCGTCTTCTGCACGGCCTTCTCTCACGCCAAACATTTCTCTCTTTCTCCCTTCCTTCCTCACTTTACTTGCAAACACCAACAGGTAGCCCAACAAGGACACTTTGTCTGCCTTGTACATCCAAATAAAACGCAGACAAGAGAACGTTATCGGTGTGGAGCCATGCATCCGCTTCCCTTACCCTGGGGAAGTCACTGGATTTCCCTGGGTTCAGCTGAGACCAGAATCTGTCACAGAGTATTTGCCCTGCTCCACTATCCAGGGTTTCCCTAATTAATAAATTGCCGGCAGTGATGTAATCATCGTTTTGAGGAGGCATAACGTGTATTGCTTCCTTTGATAGGGTTCAAACACCAGCTTTGATTTTTGCCTCTCTTTATTATACTTTTTTTTTAAGTGTGCTGTGGAAATGTGTCACCCCTTGTGATTATATTAAGCAAAAAAATTACAGAAGTGACACAAATTACTAATTACTTTATTATGCAGTGATTAAAAAAAAAAGAAAAAGAAAGAATGAAAAGCTAGAAGTTGCTTCAGCAAATTCTATTTTTAAAGAAATAATTATTGGGTTTCAAATGTACTAAATTAAGTAATTCTCTGCCAGATTTCTTCCCCCTTTTAATCTTCATTCTTGGCTGCGTGGCTGGCTTTGCAGTCAATGCTCTGCTAGGGTGCTGTGCTTAGCCCCATATTATTATTAATTATCAGCAGTATGGTAGCACTCCACGCCAAACGCAGAGCCAAGCTGCCCGTGCTTGGTGCCACATAGGGACTGACGGAGATGTGAGGCCAAGAGAGCTTCTGGGCTAAATAGACAAGGCAGCTGATGCTCATACATTTTGCAGAGATGCCTCATGGCTTGTCTCAACTGATACGTGCTGGAAACCCTGGTCAAGGGACAGCAGAGGAGCCTGGGGGCAGAACATGTTTCAGAGAAAAATCAGGTTTGCAGGTGGGACGTGTGTTTCTGAAGGGTCTCCAGGAACGGAGGCCAGAGGTGCCCTGATGTGCAACCACAGTGATGTTTATCTGCTTTAGCTCTGGGGGCTGTGGCTTTCTGGGGTGCCAGGATTTCCCTGGGAAGGGGTTTTTCCCCCAGCCTCACCATGGTAGTGGTATTTTTCCTCCCACAGGGATGTGGGAGAGCAAAACAAGATGTTCTCACCCTCCCTAAGGGAGATGCTCAGGGATCAGAGAAGCCAAAAGATGTGGCAGAGGTGTTGGTACAACTAAATTGTACCTATGCAGGAGCTCCTTGGCCACCCCTGGGACTCCAGAGCTCTAGGCCATCATGAGTACCCCAGGAGACATCTAAATGGAGTCTCCCAAGCACAGCAGTGAGTCCTGTGCTGGGATGGTATTTGGGGTGAGCACAGGAATGCGGAGGAGGGCTGGAAGAGGTGGCACGCACAAGGTCAGGCTCCTGCTGAGGGAAAGGGAAAACTTAAAAATCATGGAATGGTTTGGGTTGGAAGGGACCGTGAAGGTCATCATGTCCAACCCCCCTGCAGCAGGAGGGGCACCTTCAACTAGATCAGGTCACTCAGAGCCTCGTCCAGCCTGACCTTGAATGTTTCCAGGGATGGGGCACCTACCACATCTCTGGGCAACCTGTGCCAGCATTTTACCACCCTCAGCATAAAAAAATTTTTCCCAATATCTAGTCTGAATTTCTCCTCCTTTAGCTTACAAACATTACCCCTTGTCCTATTGCTACAGGCCCTGCTAAAAAGTTTTTCCCCATCTTTCTTATAAGCCCCCTTTAGGTATTGAAAGGCCGTGATAAGGTCTGCTCAGAGCTTTCTCTTCTCCGAGCTGTACAAACCCAACTCTCCCAGCCCCTTCCCAGCAGAGCTGCTCCAGCCTCTGACCAGCTCCGTGCCCTCCCCTGGCCCCGCTCCAGCAGCTCCGGGTCTCTCCTGTGCTGAGGCCCCAGAGCAGGAGGCAGCACTGCAGGGGGGTCTCCCCAGAGCGGAGCAGAGGGGCAGAATCCCCCCCTCGACCTGCTGCCCACGCTGCTGGGGATGCAGCCCAGGGCACGGGGGGCTTCCTGGGCTGCCAGCGCACAAAAATTGATAGGAGGGAACCTGGTTTGCAGCAGAGTAAGAAGGTAGGAGTGTGAAGTCTGCCTGGAGATGCCATTCCTCAAAGCCGGTCCCTCAAGGATGTTGCAGGGAATATAACCCTGAGCCAGGATCCAAGCAGGGGTTGAACCATGGTCTGGAGTGAAAGAGATTCAGGTTTCTTCATTTTGATGGGGTCTCAAGGTCAGGGGGGACTGGCCACTTGGCAATACCACTGTCTGAAGGTAATCACAGTGACTTTAGGCAGCACAATGGATGGGAAATCTGATTTCTAAGGAACTGCTCAACACTTCAAATACTCCTTTCTCTCGAATCCCAGGCTGCAAGGAAATGTTTCATATCATCCTGGATCACAGAAATGCATGCTGACAGTTTAACAGCCTGCTTCTTTACAATGTTTAGGCACACTCTGTGCCAGCATAAGTATTACCCAACTTTGTGCCAAGTTCAGTACATCCTGTTTCTCTTATTCTTTCCTGTCATACACATTTTGGTAAGCCTGTGTACCCCAAACTCTCCCTGGACCTCCCCTCTCCCCCTCCCCTGTAATTAAACAAGAACTGTTGACAGCTGCTGTCGAAGCCAGTTCCAACTCTCCAGAAATTTTCAGCAAATAATAAAAGAAACTCCGAAATAAGAAGTTAGATGAATTCAATAGAGGCAAATTCTCAGCAGCCCTCCCTTTCCCCTTAGTTCAGAGAACCGCCACTGACACTGCACAAGAGAAAGGAAAAGCAATGCCCATTTTTTTTTTTTTTTTCCTGCCTGGTTGAAATACCAGAACCAGCTGACAGAGGAAGGGAGGGTTTTGCAAGGCTTTTTCTCACTTTTTCCCTTCAGAGCTGTGTCACTTACATTTCACAGAAGGCCTGAGCAGGAGTATCCACTCTAACTCAAGGGACCCCATTATGAGAAGGTGCACCCACCATTGCCCTTTGTGGGGCCAGGGCAAAGTCACAAATGGGCCTGGCTGAGGTGTGGAAAAAGATAACATTCAGAGTGAACTTTCTGACATCATTTTCCTCGCCAAGAGTTTGAAACACTATTGCATCAGAAAGGATTCGCGGTGGACATTTCTTTAAGCAAGGAATTTGACAGATATTCTTGCTATGCTGAACTTGCTTTGCTGTCTGCTGGGTAAGTCCTTTAAACAATGGTATTGTGATAAAAAATGTCACATAACTAAAAACATTGTAATTGCTAAAAACTTTCTCATTAACCAAAAAGTTCTTTCAAATTCCCCTATTCAAGCAGCTCTATAAGCTTTTAAGCCTTCAAGCACCAGTAAATGACATCTTTGCTAAGAATGTCTAGTTTACATCAGCAAAGAGATTGGAGAGGGAATCTGGGTTTACTGCAGATGGAGGGGGAAGTATTTGATGTTAGCACAGGCTGAGGTTCTCAATTTCCAAAAGGAACTCCTCTTTGCTTATTCAAACTCATAGGTAAATCCTGAGACTCTCAAAAGCTCAAAGCCAAGATGCCGGGGTGATTATAAGAAAAAGTGAACTTTTTCAGGAGGATGTGACTTTTCACTTGTGCAAATGCACGGAGATGTCACATCCCAGGGCTCAGAGTAAATTAGCTGAGTAGGTCAGGAGGAGATTTGAAAATAAAGGGCTTCTGTGTTGGGGAGCATTTGCCAATGAGATCCAGCTATGAAAGGCAAAGGCCTTCTGGGCTGCCAGCGCACGTTGCCGGCTCATGTCCAGCTTTTCATCCATCAGTACCCCAAGTCCCTCTCGGCAGGGCTGCTGTCAATCCTTTCCTCCCCCAGCCTGTGTTGATACCGGGGGTTACCCCGACCCAGGTGCAGGACCTTGCACTTGGCCTTGTTGAACCTCAGGCGGTTCACCCAGGCCCACCTCTCCAGCTTGTCCAGGTCCCTCTGGATGACATCCCGTCCTTCCGGTGTGTCAACCGCACCACTCAGCTTGGTGTCGTCCGCAAACTTGCTGAGGGTGCTCTCGATCTCGCTGTCTAGGTCATTGATGAAAACATTGAACAGCACCGGTCCTAGTACGGACCCCTGAGGGACACCGCTCGTCACCGGTCTCCATCTGGACATCGAGCCGTTGACCACTACCCTCTGGATGCGCCCATCCAGCCAATTCCTTATCCAGCGAACAGCCCACCCATCAAATCCATAGCTCTCCAATTTAGAGAGAAGGATGTCGTGGGGGACCATGTCAAAGGCTTTGCAGAAGTCCAGATAGATGACGTCCAATGGTTTTCCCTTGTCCACCGTGGTTGTCACACCAGTAGTCACTTCCAACAGAGAGCTGTAACATTGTGAGTTGTCATCACCTTGATGCCTTTGCAAGGAGTGTGATGTTCATGGTGGGGTTTCTTCCTCCTCACTCTTGGGTCCCCCTGAGGAATATTTTCATCCTCCCTTTCCCCACTGCCTGCTCCCTCCTCCCTGGTCCCAGCGCCGGTGGCAGAGCTGCCCATCTCCAGCCCGGGCACATGAAGGGCTGGGGTTTGCCGGGCAGGGCCTACCCGGGGCGGCAGCCCTTGGCCATGCGGGGTGTCCCCAGTGCTGAGCTCAGGCAGGTCGGGCACGAGCCCTTGGCCATGGGACACTGGTGCTCACAGGGACCCCCAGCTCAGGGCACGGCAAGCCCAGAGATGTCCTGAGACCCTGCAGTGCTGGGTCAGTGAAAGTCCAGGGCCTTCTGCTAGTGACGGCCAAAATACTGAGTGGGCTATGGGGTTGAATACACACCAGCACAGGTACAGGTCAAAGTGAACGGAGAAGGGGCTTACAGCCGCAGATACCAGCCGGAGTAGAATCACCTAAAGAACAAGGCACTAGGCAGAAAATGATGAGAAAAAAACCTCTGTTGATGACTCTGGAGGTGCACAAGAAATGAATTTACTTTACATCCTGAAAGCTGAAAAAGGCCCAAAAAATGAGAAGGCAAGATGGTTGTTTCTTTAAAATAATTATTTGAAAAGGAAATAAACATAGAGAATATGGAGAAGTCATTCTTGTGACTCACTGACCTGTAACTAAGCAGGCTTTTTTGTGTTTTGAGTTTTAAATGTTAAATGTTTCCGTCAACATGAAACAAATAATTTTCTTCCATTTTTTTGTTTTCTGGTTTGACCCTTGTCCTTTTAGAAATTTGGATCATTTTCTGAATGAAAATACTACTGTAAAACAACTGAAACATTCTTCTTGAAATTGTCCAAACATAAGTTTTTTATTTTTCTGAAATTTCCCTTTTGTCTCCTCTTTCCTGGCCTAAATTACTCATTAAATTCACTGTGAATTTACAACACTTTCAGACTTTTTCTCAAACCCTTTTATTGTTTTTAAAGGTATTTACTACTCTCTGCATATACATGTAGAATCATAGAATTGTTTAGGTTGGAAGAGACCTTCAAGATCAAGTCCAACCGTTGACTAACACTGCCAAGGCCACCACTAAACCATGTCCAGAAGCGCTACACGGCTTTTCAATCTCCCAGGGACGGGGCCTCCCCCCTGCCCTGGGCAGCCTGGGCCAGGCCCTGACAGCCCTTTCGGGGAAGAAATGGTTCCTCATATCCAACCGAAACCTCCCCTGGCGCAACTTGAGGCCGTTCCCTCTCGTCCTGTCGCTGTTCCTGGGGAGCAGAGACCGACCCCCCTGGCTCCAGCCTCCTTCCAGGGAGCTGCAGCGAGCGAGAAGGTCTCCCCTCAGCCCCTTCTCTCCAGGCTGAGCACCCCCAGCTCCCTCAGCCGCTCTCCCAGCACTTGTGCTCCAGCCCTGCCCCAGCTCCCTGCCCGTCCCTCCATCCTGTCTGCAATCACCACATCCTGCTTGTCCCAGATGGCACAGGGGAATAACGTTTCTTTTCTGACTCAACCAAGCCTACACCAGCTACACATTTCCCACTCCCCCACTGCTGAAAAGCAAACAATCCATTAGGGCTTCTCTGACTGGATCTGACATTTCCCAGGTGCAGATTAACACCCCCTCAGGGCCTCAACACTGTGAAAATCAACTCATCGCTTGCGCGTCCTTTCCCATCAAGGCTCCCAGTAAAGAGGAGCCCCAGCACCTGCCAGCCCAGTGCTCAATGCCCACTGCCCATCATTTTCCAAGGTGTTTGACTTGGCATGGGAGGGATGAACAGGGGAACGGCAGCATGTCATTCATGGCACCAAGTGTGCAGGGTAATATTGATTTAGGATAGTTTCACCTTCCCCTGGTTATTCCTTTAGGCTGTGAATTGACAATGCGTAGTCTTTGGAGATGGAAGCAGGTTTAGGTATCCCTTCCTCTTACTGTTTGTCCTTGCCTGGTCCTGTCTTAGGTGGGCTGATTCAGGGGTGTAAGGACCACGCTACGAAGCAGACAGCAGACAACTGACCCACCTCTAAAATAACTGCCTTTTTCTACAGACTTTCTGAGTGCCTCCTTCTGAAACCAGCCCCTTCCCTGCTCTTGTCCACCCTGTGCACCCTACCAGTTGAGGCAGCATAACTGCAAGATGGGAAGGGATGGCAGCAGGAGGGTGTAGAAGCAGGAACATCCTGAGCTCACATCACTAAACAACACTGCACCGTAGACCAGACTGGCCCAACAACCTGCAAGCTTGGGCATAGCCCAGCAAACTTCACATTCACCCTGAAGCGTTGGGTAAACACTGTCAGACCACTTCAGCCCAAGCAAGCTTGGTCAGCACGGTCGTACTATTTAAATTGTTGGAGCTAACCTATGAAGGTGGCTGGGGAAAAACTTGGAGAGATACTAGGGGTGATACCCACCCTGGCACAGCTGGATTGAGACAAGGACATGTGCTCGCATCTTGACCAACCCTCCATGGACACTTGTTAAGCACTATCCCTTGAGAAGCAGCACATCTATGGCTGGATGTTAACATCACACTTACTCCAGAATGGATCCATCTTGTTCCAATTTCTTTTCACCCAGCACTTCATCCAGATGAAACGTGCAATTGGAGCAGCTCTGGTGAGCCATAACTGTGTCTGAATGTAAGAACATTTGCATGCTGGATGTAAATCCTTTTCTTTTCTGTATACAGAAGGAAAAGTTCTCCCTTGGCTGGAACAAAGGTCCAAAAATGAGGGGACTGGGTTCTGCCCCCAGCCCTAGCACACACATACTGCATGGGCAGAGGACCATGAATTCACCTGCATCTCCCTTTCCCCATTTCAAAAAATGGCTTATTTTGCAGCCTCACACAGGGCAGTGATAAAAAGGAATTAACACAGACAATGCCTGAATGAACTTCCCCCATGAAGGGTCCAATAAATGTTGCAGCTTGTCTTTGAAATACAAAACCTTCCCCAATCTGCAAAAATATTTTCTCTCTGTCTTTGGAGAAGTCTTTCACTCAAAGCAGAAAAGCACAGCCCCCCGCCTGAAGTGAGCTGTGCCTCACGGAGTCTTCATGGTGCTTGTTTGATTCTGGGCTGTCCTAAATCATGAAAGCCCTCCCTTCTCTGTAACCCAGCATGCCCATAGCATCGATGAGCTTAAACTGGAAAGCAATGGGATGCTCATAGGCCTGTAGCCCCTGACATTGCATGATGGAGGCTGAGTATCTCACCCTCCACTCAGCCCTTCCAGGTGCTCCCACTGGTGTTACTTGTCCCCTTCATGCCCCTTGTCTTGTTCTGAAGGAGGAGAGCAAATTGCCATCTCTTACAACCTACCGACATGGCAGTCGGGCCCTGGGTTATTTTCCTCCACCCTCATCCTCTGTTAATGCTGAGCATCAATCACCACGATGGTTGTGCTCTGGACTCTCTTCCTTTTTTCATGGTACCTCCACCATCTGCTCAGCCAGGATCCCAGTGCTCCAAGGCAGTCTCACAAATTAATATCAGTCCAAAAGTTCTCCTTTTGCTGTTAGTACTGGTACTGATCACAGGCCCTCACACAACCCCATGGGCAGGTAGGGAAGCTTTCAGATCCCATACTTCGTTGTGAGGATGGGAGATGTGGGTAGAAGGAAATTGTCAGAAGAGATTTTGATTATAGTAATGGGGGAGCAATTACAAAGGTGATGGGAGTTAAAGAATAAGGACAGCCATAGCAGGTCAAACAGAAGATCGCTCCAGCTCTGCCTCCTGTTGCCAAAAGTGGTCAGCAGTAGGTATCAAGAAATTATCTAAAAAAAAATTGGAACTGTGGAGTCATTCTTTCCAAAATACTCTTTCAGCCCCTGGCGAGCTATAACTCTTGGACTTCTTGAGTAAGAGCTTTTATATTTAACAGCCCTGGATGGATTTTTCTGCCCAGTCATTTAACTATGCAACCCTAATGGAAGCACTGACGTGGATTCAGGAGACGTATTCTCTTTGACATGCCATGTTGCAGGGCGATCTCAGGCAGGGTGCTCTGGGCTCCATTTAGCTTCTGAAACGTTGGTGTCTAGTGCCACTGCAGACACCCAGGTTATCCAGGACATTTGCAAAGGGGTGGTAAAGGTAGCATCAGCCCTCATGGGCTGTAAATGTATCTGCATATGGCTGGGTAGGCATGATGGGACAGGGTCAGGAGGGGTATGCCTGGTGTCTCAGCCTCCCGCTCCACTTTCTTATTTCTTCCCTTCCAGCTCTGAACCTGTTGTTTGCCACCCAAAGTGTCTGCATCTCATTTGCAGCCTGATCTCATCCCTCCATGTATGTGCAAAACCTGCACTAGGGTCTGTCACATCGAGGGTCTTTAACCCTTCACCGGAGTCAAGCTCAGGCTGGAAGATGGGGTTGTTGGATCTCACACCGTAGCTAGGGGCTAGCTGACAGAGGTGAAAGCTCTGTGCAGGCCGCGTCCTTCTGCATTAGCAGAGATAAAGGTCTAATCCTGCCCTTCTTTCTCCTTGCACTGTGATTTTGTGGGGATTATCTCACCATTTCCAAACAGGCTGAACATTTCTGCGAGGCTGACAGGCGCTCGTCGCCACTGGAAATTAGCTCCCATAGTCTGCAGAAGATGCATTCATTACCTCCTGCCCCTGGAGGCCCTCTGTGCTGGAAGCAAGCGCGAGGCTGGCGTGGCAGCTCCCCGGGGTAACAAACGGGGCGCTGCGCTAAGCTCGATGAATGTCGGGGGCAGAGGCGCATCCCCATCCCCTCCCCACCTGACCTGTCCTTGACAAAGTCATCAGGCGCTTTGCAACCCCTTCCCTCTCCCCAACGCGGCTGCTGCCGTACGCCCCACCGGCCTTAACTCTTTCTGCCCAAACACAAACCAGCTCTGCCCTGCACCCCCATTAGTGTTGTTGGGAAGTCCTGATTCTCCACCTCGGCTTCCCGGCATCCCACTGCTCCTTCTCGCACAGCGCAGGCTTTGCCAGGGTAACTTCTGTCGTTTAAAACAATGGGGAGGCAAGGGCTTAAAAAAACCAACAAACTCAAATTAAGGTGCTTTATGATGGACAGAAAGATTTAGTCCTTCCCTGTCTGCCTCAAAAAACAACTTTCCCCAAAGCCTACAGGATTATGAAATACAGTGGGTATGTAGAGGATGCTTTCTCTGTTCTGATATATCTCAGTGAAGAAGTGATTCATCTGGTTGGGTTTCACCATATTTCTAGTCATTATTCTAGTACGATGATCTCGCTAAGGGAATGTCTTTAAACTTCAGAGTATCTGAGTGCTTCTGCAGCGTTTGACGAGCCACACAGCTCTACAAAGGGGGAGGTTGTTGCCAACCCTTTTTGCACCTAGGAAAGTGAGGGGAAGACTTGTTCAGGGACATATGGGAAGTCAGTGACAGAGCCAGGGATTTGAACTGAGTGCCAAGCTGGTCCCTAACACTCTGTCCTAATAATTCAAGATGCTTCAGTTTCCTTCTGTATCCAAAAATAAAAAGATTTGGAAGCACCTGGAACCTGCACCCTCCCTGTCCGCATGCAAGCCTATGGCTGTGCCTTGGTGCTGATCTTTTAAAAGGACCAGTGTTTCCCTTGCTGCAGTCCATGCATTTGTAAAGGCTGTGAAAGAGGATCCAGAGTGGGATGCAAATGAGTGTTCAGCTAGAAGCCTAAGAGGACTGAAATGGAGTGAGTAAAACTGGAGTTTTTTACTCCAGTAAAAACGGAGTAAACCTGGTAATTAGCTCTAAATTAATGCACTGTGCTAGTTGCGACTGGGCTAGAGTTAATTTTCTTCACAGTGGCTACTGTGGGGCTGTGTTTTGGATCTCTGATTTTGTCACATTGCCACAAGCCACCAGTCCAAGTAGTTCAGGGGCTGAAGACTTCCTTCCAGCTCACAGCCCTACTCAAAGAGGGTCTTCTCCTGCAGACGAAGTTGCTCCCCTGGGCAACGCTCGGACAATGTTCCAGCAAGAAAAACCTTTTACTCCTGGTCATTCCCATTAGGCAGTGTGTTTGCAGCCAGCCTGATCGGGAGCCCAAGGGAGTTTGCTAGCAAAAAATCTACTAGGTGCCACTCCATCACATCTGGTCTAAGACATGGGAACAGCCCTCACCATGTTTCATTTACTTGAATAAGGGTAAATGCATCTTAATGACATTGTCACAGCAGCTCTGAGCTTGATATCCAGGGTAAACCACCCTGTGCAGGATGTCCTTCAGCCTAAAACATGGGCCCTGCCATGTTTGGCCAAAGGATGGCAAAGCAAGGCTGGTGAGAGGAGTCATGGTCCCTCAAGAGAGACTGCCCCCACCTCCCAACCACCCTTAGGAGCTAAAGGAGAAGACAGTGTAATGACATACGAGGCTGGTAAGAAAAGAGAGCGTGTATAAGAAAGGGTAAGAGAGTAAATACTGTGGGAAGAGGAAAGGAAGAAGTTAAGCATGACTGTTTTCCTTGCAGGTTACTGATCTTCATTGCACATGGACTCACCTGGGCTGGAAACCTGTTAAGCATAATTATGAGGAGACCATGAGCTGGCAATAGATGTTGTAGTCATTACTTTGCAGCTCAAGCTAGGGCCATCCTTCCCTCAAACCACAGCGACTGCAGACTGAGCACCAACCGGGACCTATTTCCCTGGGGACAGAGCAAAGAAGATGGTCTGTATAACACCTATCTGCCAGTGATTCACTGGCACGTCACAGCCCTGAGGGCAGAGCTCCACTCGGCACAGCGATCCTTGGAGACATGCGGTCTCTGCTGGGGAAAACCAGGCCACCGATGTTAGGGTCCCGCGTGAGCCCCTTAGAAATCCCATCCCCAAATGTCAGTCCTGCAAGCTAGGCTTGCTGCCTCCTGCATACAGCCGAGATGAATGTTCCTGGTGGCCAATCCATCCCAACGCATCTTTCTCACTCTTTTCATCCCTCTGGGCCCCTCGTGATGGACGCTTGCCATTAGATACGACAGAGAGGGCTGTTGCCCCAACACAGGCACACTCACGTGCTCTGGGAGTAATGAAAGCAATGAAATAAATCACCAAAAGAACAAGTGGCTGTGATGAATTAGTAGGTGTTAAATGAACAAAGCAGGCGAGCTGGCCAGGGCACTGCCAGTCTTTTTCCTTAGCAAAGACGTGAAGGCAACGGGCAGCGGGGCTTGCAGTGCCTCTAATTCTCCTTTCATACTTTGCCAGGAGTGCTTTCAGAGTCGCTTTGTCGATTGAATTTGTCAGCCACCATTCTGGAGATAGCAAAGCTGCTTTAGCTGTCTTTATTGTGGTGCTCGCAGAAGGCAATTCCAAAGCATCTGTATTCATTCCAAGCAGCATTAGGTAGCTGATGATTCAGCCAGCTGCCGGCAGATAGCTGCTCTCTCCTTGAGATGACTGAGTAATACAGGAATAACCTAGGGATTTTACTCCCCTTTGGTGTGCCTCTGAGTTTATTTATTTATTTTGGGTGGATCCCATTTATCACATGCGTGCAGGAGCTGAGTTTTAAGCCTGGCATCCCCTTGGGCATGGAGAGCAGGACAAGTCTGCTTCTCATTTACTTCGGACAGCTTTGTCTTACCAGTTTAAGATGAAACCTCACTGTAGCTAGGGAACAGGACTTGGGGACTGGAAGTTGTGCATTAGGAAAACAAAATGAGGGTTTCTGGCTGTGGACATGAGTGCAAGAAAGGATGAGACTGGAATACTCAGGTGGGAAAGAGGGAAAGGGAGATCTGTTTTTTCCTCAGCAGGCTGTTGTGGTAGATGCTGAGGGTCCCCGAGCCCATCCCTCCTGGCTTGAAGTCTTCTGGAGGCAGGCAGAGGTGAATTGTAGCAGCCGGCAGCAAACTCTGCAGCCCTCAGGGGTGCAAAGCGGGGATCTTGGCTGCACTCAGTAAGCCGGGCTTTGCATCTGCGTATCTGCTTGGAAATCAGTGGATCACAAAGCAGCTGAGTCCGCTCCAGAGCCTGCAGAAGTCTTGAACAGAGCTCCCAGGGTTAGTCGGGTTGCGTTTCTGCTAACTCGACCTGCCTGCAAGTTCAGTTTCTTTTCTAAGCTGTTGGCCTCACCCCCATCTCCACACTACGGAGGGAGACAGGGACATTTCAGCCCGCCTGAGAGAGGTGTCTGAGATAAGCGGACTCAAATCACCTTAAAGCGGCTCTGATTTCTCTCTGCTGATTACAGAGGGAATTTGATGACAGCCTTAGACCAGGCACCAACTACAAAGCAGCCCTGAGTCCAGGCTGCAGTCACTGTTCCTCTGCCCCCACTCTGGGCACCCAGTATTTGTCTTGCCTTTTCTCTGGGAGCCATAAACTGATTTCTCAAAGTCTGTTGGGCAGTTCCCTGTGCTCCCCCAGTGGCTCCATGCACAAGACAAGCCTGCTCTGAACACAGGCCATTTTTCCACTGGAGAACACACAGATTTTCTATATTCCCCTTGCTCCCTGAGTAGGAGGCTGGTGGCTTTCCAAACATCGCCGTGACTGCATGACTGTGCAGGAGGGAAAGACACTTTTCTCTCAGAGCCTCAGCAAGGCCAGCCTTGCACTGACAATTTTCAGGAGTTCATCAACCTGCCAAGACTTGGACAGGGGCACAGAGCAGCAGGGAAAGGAGCATCTTGTCACGATGGCCAGCACGTTCTGCCAGAGGAGGTGCAGATACCATATCCCAAGGTCTGTTGAGAGTGTTGTTCTACCCATGCCTGTCCTAGGGGTGAAGTCCATTGCTGCCTCTCCGCATGATGAGCGCTCATGGCTCGCAGATGGGAAGTAGATACACAAGGCAGACAGCAGTGCTCACCCAAAAGTGCTCACTCCAATCCTGCAAAGTGGAGTGGTCTCACCTTCTAAAAGCACTCATTCCATCTTGGAGGATACTGCCTGTTGCCTCACTGCCCTGCAACCCACCATAGAAATTTTTGCTTTATGGAGCTTTGGGAGAGCAGATCCTTATCTCCATCACCACTTCAAGACAGAAAAACTTGGTCTTCTACCCTGAACCTCCTTTTCCCCCAGAGGTACTTCTGCATGGAGGCCTGGGGGCATTGCTACCATTCGCAGGGGCAGAGCGCAGGGTCTAGCACCTTCCTCCTGACACAACCCACAGGTGAGCAGGTAAGCATCTCCTTCCCTGCCCATGCCCTTGTGCTGACTCTGCTCCTGACCTTTCCCCATCAACCTGTGTTTAATTTCCTTCCAGCTGCACTTCAGAGGGGAGAAGTGAAGCTGTCCTTCAGGGTCAGGCAGTGATGCTGAGCTATCCTTGGAGGCAGGTCACAGCACAGCTCTTCTGTCCATCTCTGGCTTCGCAGGAAAGCTCCTTCTCTCTGTAAGGCAGAGAACAGAAGGGAGAAGATGAAAGGGGGAGAGAGGGGGAGCATTTCAGGCTTGTAATTCAGTTACAGCGCAGCGAATCGATTTGCTGCATCTCAGAGGCCTGTTTGTTTTCGCAGGAACAGAGGAATGAGTCCGACGACGGTGGTGTGACGAAGATCGAGCCTGCTGTCCAAAGGCAACATGGGGCTGGGAGGGGAGAATGTCACACAAGCACTTTCCTAGGTGCTGGCTCAAATCCAGCCTGTCACCTCCTGCACTCAGGTGAAGTTGGGTTAAGGAGGGGTGAGCACGGCAGTCGCTCCCTTCCAGACAGCCTGCCACGTTGGAAAAATATTTGGTTTAATCAAAGTGTTTTCTGGCTGCAAGGGTAGGAACTGCTTCTTGGGGATGCTGCTCAGAACCTCGACACCTGAAACACCCTTTTTGGTGGTCCAGATGAGGGAAAAGCTAATTGCAATGGCTGGTGATTAAGCTGAAGGGGCATGGTATCCAGGGCTACTGACTGCTTCCTTCAGGCCACCTGAGAAAAACAAGTGAACCCAGGCTGAAAATTTACCCAGAAGTGCTACAACAGGAGCAAGGAGAAAGAAGAACGGAGGGGAAATGTGGGGCAGGGGGTGGGTTGTGCCCCCCAACAGCCCCTGTACTTCAAAGAGGTAGGTGGGCACCCATCGGCTCTCTTCTGTTTGAGGCCAGCCCTGGCCACCAATCTCCATCAGAAACAAATGCAGTGGTCAGGACCAAGGACCCAGAATGACATCCCACCCAATCTCCATTAACTCCCCAGACCTCTCCGACACCCGCCTAAGGGATCTCCACCAGAAACTGGTGATGTGCCTGTGCCTGCCATTGGGCAGACAACCATGCACCTGTCCGGGCCGTGGTGCTGGTGTCATCTGTGCGCTGTGTCCACTGCCCTTGGCAGTGGCCTCAAGAGAGATAAAGCCCAACAAGGATGGACAAAGAGTGAAAGTAATACCAGAGTTCAGGCACTGCGAGCTAAAAGGTACCAGGTGGTTGGACCTGGCTGACAACTCACTGCTGTCACCCTTCCCACCGAACACCTCACTGGAAGGGGAAGCATGAAAACCAGTCTCTTTCCTAGCCCTTCTCTAAGGCAGACAGGAGATCCATCCTAGGGTCCTGATGGTCTTCAGTAGGGCATCACCTGGCTGGTGACCTCATGGGGTAACACAGCGGACAGGGATAGGATGTGTAGGATGTACTTGGAGAGCTGCTCAAGAGCTTCATTTGGAACATACTTTTGAAAACATGATAGTCATAATGCCAGAAGAGTGCTACAAAAAGGGAGCAGAAATAAGCTTCCCTTGGCCAAGCATGGGGTTTTGGAGCTTTTTTTTTTTTTTTTTTGAGTCTTTATTATATTTCCAACATTGCAGTTAGGAATGGAAGCCTTTGCTTTGCAGGGGCAGGATGCTTACCACCTTGCTGTTTTCATTTTCATCTTGTCTTATATTTAATACAGCCCTGAGAGTACTGGAGTGACTTGCTGACATGGAGTGTTCAAGATGGAAAAATGCAGAGATACCTTATGGAGCTCTAAGGATACAAGGGAGTGAGCTGTGTTTGCTGCCCATCAGATTAAGTCTGCAGCCTGATATCACCTAGTGCCAGGCAAAAAATTGGTAATTGTCCCCTGAGAGGCATTACACAAAACCTCCCTGACACAACGTCAACCGAGGTAAAGCAGCCTGCGACTCCAGGGTTGCCCCTTATTGCCACAGACTGGAGACTGTGGGGAAAGGTTTCCCAGAACAGGGCACTTTGGGAGGCTGAAGGTGAAAACCAAAGCTCGACCAAGCTCTTTCAGAGACGTCTCCTTCCCTTGAGGATAACTGGTGACATTTGTTTAGGTAACAGTCTTGATGAGAAACTTCTGAGACCTCCTTGTAGTGACCTGGTGTTGCTTGGCCGAACTCTGACCTGGGCCTTAGACGAAGGACGCAGGGCTGGAGAAATACACAGTGAAGGGGGAAAGGGTAATGCCCCCCCCAGCCTCTTGGAAAATATCTGACATGGCCATGCTGGATGTCACCTGTGGCATGTCCCTACAGGCAGACATGAGTCTCTGCCGTTTACTTCCAGTCAGAGTCATTGCATTAGACTCCCTCAGCCAGAGGCTCACGGCTAAGGAAAGGACTTTGGCCACCTGGTTGCTGCTGCTGCTGGCCTTAGGGATGGTCCCTACCCCTCTCCCACCCACAGCTTCCCTCCAATGCAGGTATCCCGCTAATGAGGCAAGGGCGGACCACTGCGCTGCCGCTCTCTAGCATTACCCAAGGGGAGCTGGTGTCTGCAAAGCGTTT
>KL284290.1:34555-48135 GCA_000699545.1 Podiceps cristatus
CAATTGACCTGGTCTGATTATTGTGGTGGTTAATAATCTCTACTCTGTCTGTGTTGGAGCATAACTGACCATACCACATCTTGGCCAGTTTCCTAGCATTATTGTTGTTTGAGATAACGTTTAGAATTGAATTCAGTGAGTTCTGCATTTCCTTATCTTTCCACACATCTATGAATGGCAGTATTTGAAGTCAACCCCACAAAACCACAAGATGATTTGTCAGAAGCAGGCCAACGAGAGCACATGAAAAGGGAAGAGGTGACAGCAATGGCAACAATACGTAATTTCTTCCACAGCATGTCCAGTGTGGATGCACTGTGTTCAGTAACTTCCAGGTGTTGCAAGATCTGAATTGTGGAGTCCAGAAAAAAACTAAACAGGTGACATAAAAAAAATTACCTGTGTGCACTGGGTCACAGTGGGAAATCTCTTTGCCCTGCTCTGTTCATCTTCATAGGACCTGTAGAAGCACAGAAGACTAGAAATGAGGTCAGCAGAAGATACTTAAAAATTATGCAACAAATTCTTCTCATTGACTGTAGACTGTTGAAGTCATTTTGGAGACAGGAATACCAGTGCTGAAATCTGAATGCATCTGGGACCTTCTTCATAACAATTTGTTGTCAGAAGTGGTGACCTGGTCTTCAATCATAGCAAGGTCAGAATTTCAGTGGCATGCAGTACGGTCATGATGAAAGAACTGGACAGCAGTTAGGAGTACAGGGCTCTCTGAACTGTTATGCAAACTTCAGGATATCACTAAGTGATTTCCTTATTCCCCCTACCAGCAAAGCGGGAACAGCAGTACAGACTGATCAGAAATATTTGCAATTACCATCTGCAAAATGCTTTGAGATCCCGGGTGAAAGAAATGGGAGATGAGCAAAGCATCTTCCCCACTAAACTCCTTGGCCATGGTAATTCTACACGGTCATCATTCACAGGAAGAATGTTTTATTTAGGAGGGAATAATCACATCTTGCTGCCAAAACATGAAATCCAATTATGCTGTGAACTAAAGGCTGTTTTAAAGGGTTTATCATTTCTCAGCTTTAGCCTCATCAGCTGCAAAAGCAGGTTTTCTTCCCTTCTTTCCTTCACTTTTGGAAGGGCTTTGTCTCTTCTTTTCCTCTTCCATCTTCCCTGAGTGCCAAATTTCCCTTCACTATGACAGAGTTAAGAATTAGACTTTTCTTTAGATTTTGCCTCACACTTTCAATATTTCCCCACAAAAATCAAGGCCACCTTGTTAGCCCCACTGAGGTTTTATTGTTTTCCATTGACCATGAAAGGTAAAATGATGGGACTGTTGAAAACGCAGTTTTCTTCCTGCTTCCTTCTCTTGAACAGACTTTGTGGCTAGACTTTGGGTCTAGTCCTTGTAAAATATCCCTCCATGGACAAATACTTTCTTAAAGAAGTCATTTAAAGATGTGATGCTTTCTTTTCTTTCCCCTACTTCCTTTCCACTTCCTCTAACCCTTTTCTTTTTTTTCTTCTCTCTTGAGCAATAAATAGCATAGCTACCTAAGGATGGAAACAGAAAGGTTGTTTATGGTGCCTCAAGCTCCTCTCTTTCCATGGCTTTAAAACGGAAGGACAAAACTAAAGGCTCAGCAAGATTGAGAATATAAAAGCAGAAGAATTACATTTCTTTCTTTTGCTGCCCCAGATTTTTAATAGGAGCAGAGTTTTGGGAAACATGTCATTGAGGAGAGGTGTTCCTAAAAATGAGACAAGAAGGGAGACAGGGTGAGGGTGGGATTTGGTAAAAGTCTGCTGCTCTAGAAAAGGTTGTTTCAGATTTGAAGGGAAAAGATCTCTCACCTGTGTCAGTAGTGGATAACACAAGAAACAGTTGTTTTAAAGAACAGCAAGGATGTATCAGAATAAGGAACTGTCTTCCTGGACATTGGCATGTTTACAGAGATTGGCTAGGAGGTGATGGCAGTGGGTAGAGCTGCCACCCTTGAAAGAATAAAGATGTGTATCTGTCAGGAACTGATTAGGTGTAAGTGACCCTGCCTTCCTATCTCTCAACTTCTTCGCAGCCCTAATTTTCAGTGACTGAGGAAGTCATTGAAATGGTCATCCAAAGTCATGGAAAGTCAGGAAAACAGTCATTGAAGGTCAATCCAAAAGGTTGGACTCGATGATCTTAAAGGTCTCTTCCAACCTAAATGATTCTGTGATTCTAAGTCCCTTGCTGGGTTAAGTCTCTCTGTATGAGCCCTTGACTACACAGACTGTAAATCCTCCTATGCAAGTCCTACCCCACCCTCCTGGTCTTTTTTACCATTTGGAGACCACGACATTGCCAAATACATAACAATTGAGTCTGTGTTGAATTGGCGATCCCTCTTCTTTCTCTTCATGACTTCATCAGCAGTGACAGTCTCAATGAGGCTGAGACTTGGGTCAGGAATGCAAATGAATGCCATAATGACATCCAGTTACAGTCACAGTTATAGGCAGCAGTAGGAGACCCTGAGAAACAGCCATGTATGTAGAGGCATGCACTAAACTGGACATTTCACGGCTTTCACATGAATGCTGTGCCTTGTGGAGTTGGTCTTTTCCCATTAAATAAAATGCAAAGCTCCTGAAACCAAAACTGGATACAGAACACAGGGTTCAATGATCCCAAGACTGCTGAAGAGTCTCCTCTGTCTTCAACAATAGAGACCTCTGGCTTCTCCTACTCCTGTGGTTGCAGTAGCCCTAGTCTGAACCCCATGACAGTTGGAAAGCTCAAGATGGATGAACTCCAAGCCTTTCCTTTCTGAATCCTTGATTCATTAGTTAATGTCTGAAAAGCACTTATGAGCTCAAGAGTGCTAAGTGCTATTATTATTAGAGACCTTTCATATGAATGTTGATTGAAAAAGATATTTGTTACCTTTCATTCCTTTTATTTTTTTTTTTCCTTTTATTAAAGAGAATGGTAACTGGCTACCCCTAGAAGTAGAAAGGAAAAGCTGGATGTGGTACTGACACAGGAAGATGATGGTGTATTCCTGATGGATAACACTAAGAATGGAATGAAAAGGAAAACAGGACGGGGGCCTCCATCTGGCAATGTCTCAAGGATGTGACAGGATTTATGGAACAGGGCTTCTACTGTATCCCCCTCTGGGTCGTTTCAGTTCCTTGTATATGAAAGAGAAGAAATTATTTGCTCATATTTTGACAACCTATTCAGCTGCCCTCTCACAGGTATTATGTTCCAGAGTCACTGGATTATCCTGACACTCAGAAGGGCATGGATGTCTTGTATATCTTGTTCCCTACCAGCCAGCCCTGCATGGACATCTCTCATGCCCCAGGTCACCTCCATGGCACTGGAAGCTTATGCACAGACAACTCTATCAATCTCAGGATGCTTAGAGAGCAGGGATGGGATTCAGCTGGGTAAATGTAGGGTTCTTTTGTCATTTTAGATACTGAGGCATATCCCTCCTGGCCTCCAGTTGCCATTGCAGAAGGTTAAAGACCTTAAAGTCCTGCTTCGTATATGCCATCTCCATCCTAGTAGGTTGAAGACCTCTGGGCACATCAAATGGTCAGAGGAGTTCAGGGAACTGTCCACCTTACTCCAGACTAGATGCCTACTTTGGTCAGTGAACCTGCAATGATTGTGTCAAATCAAGTCACCAAAAATCTAGAATCATAGAATATCAGGTTGGAAGAGACTTCAAGGATTATCTGGTCCAATCTTTCTCAGAACAAAGAAAAAGTCTGATGTTACAATTCAAAAACAACTTTCGAGACCATCTAAGGAACCTGAAGGTGCACAAGTCCATGGGACCCGATGAGATGCATTTGCAGGTCCTGAAAGGACTGACGGATGAAGTCGCTAAGCCACTATCCATAATACTTGAGAAGTGGCAGTCTGATGAAGTTCCCACTGACTGGGAAGGGGGAAATGTAACCCGCATTGTTCAAAAGGGGAAAAGGTAAGACCTGGGGAAATGCAGACCAGTCAGTCTCACCTCTGTGCCTGCAAGGATCTTGGAGCAGATCTGCCTGGAAACTATGCTAGGACACATGGAGGTCATTGTTGACAGCCAACATGGTTTCACTAAGGGCAAATCGTGCCTGACAAAATTGGCCAGCTGTTCAAGAGAGAGGATTTTCCCCCTCTACACCACTTTCATGAGGCCCCATGTGGAGTAATGTGTCCATCTCCGTGGCCCCCATCACAAGAAGGACATGGACTTGTTGTGGTGGACCTGGAGGAGGGCTACAAAGATGATCAGAGGGCTGGAGCACCTCTTCCATGAAGACAGGCTGAGACAGTGGGCATTGTTAAACCTGGAGAAGAGAAGGCTCTGGGGAGGCCTTCTAGCAGCTTCCTAGTACCTAAAGGGGGCCTACAAGAAAGCTGGAGGGGGACTTTTTACAATGTAGTGATAGGACAAGGGGTGAAAGAGGGGAGATTTAGATGAGATAGAAGGAAGAAATTTTTTACTCTGAGGGTGGTGAGGCACTGTAACAGCCTGCCCAGAGAAACTGTGGATGTCCCATCTCTGGAAGTGTTCAAGGTCAGGTTGGACGGGGCTCTGAGCAACCTGGTCTAAGGGATGGTGTTTCTGCCCCTGGCAGGGGGTTGGAACTAGATGACCTTTAAGGTCCCTTCTAGCCCAAATCATTCTATGATTCTAGGACAAAGTCAGCATTAGGCACAGTTCCTTTTGTCTTAAGGCTGACAGGCAAAATCAGGGCAGATTCCCAAAGCCTCTGCAGGCTCTACATCTATGGATGCATTCTGAACATGACCGGGTGAGACCTTGGGGAATCAGATCTAATTGGCACTGCATTTAGGGGGGTGGATGAGGGTGGACTAGAGACCTCCCAAGGTCTTTTATATCCTTAATTATTCTGTGATTCTTAGATTGGGAAGACAAATTGGACCTCTGGGTATCCATCTCTTCCCATTGACTGTAAGGGGAGACAAGGGAGATGTTAATTCAGACAGAGACATCTACACCAGAGACATATGAAGTTAAGTGGGTTCAATACCATGCCACTAGCTTGAATGTCTTTCCCAGCTGTAAATCAGGGTAGGCTGGAAGCTGCAGGGGAAAGCAGGGCTTGCTACTAGTGATGGATGAATCACACTCTCTCTCTACCACCAAGAGTAGATAGGGTTTAGATAGCTATAATAAGCTTGTATTTTTGCATAGAGAAAGAGAGGGAAAAGAATCCAGCCACCATTTTTTGCCTCTGGTAAGTTTTGTCATGATTTTGTGGAGGATTTTGTGTGCTTATGGCAGCTGAGATTTAACATGAAGCTCTAGGTAGGAAATCCAGAACTTGTTTGAATTGTATGTCCAGTGCATAAGTAGCTGTTCTGAGTGACTTCATCCCACAGAAAGGTGAACTCTAAGACCTGAAACACACTCAGACCTGGAAGATAAGTAGTTTCCCACTGGAGAGCCACAGGTCAGAAGTCAGACATGAGTCAGCTACTTGCCAGCCCATAACAAGTAAAGATGAAGGTTCCTATAGGGCACCATCCAATTCCCATCTAGCACATTGGGGAACAAATCTGACTGGTCACAGTTAGTTGCATCCAGGTCTCGTCTGACTCCACATCATGGTCTTCTGCACCCCACATGGGAATTCCATGGAAAGGAAGCAAAAGAAATTGTCCCAAATAGGAGCCAAAATGCTCTTTGCACCAATTCCCATTCAGTGGGGACCAAGACTCTCGGCAATCCAGTCATCTCCTGCAAGGTACATGTAGCTTGCCCTGGGACCATGGAAATAAGACCTCAGCTGGTCCTAAGACACACTGGACCAAACAGCCAGGCACAGAGCAAAATTAATGTTTAAACACAGCAGGAAAGAGAAGGGCTCTTCCCCTAGAGCCCTATAGTCACTCTTGCCCTGTATCCCCAACAGCAGTATTGCCCTCCTTCTCTCCAGCTTCATTTCCCCTCATGGTTTCACTGGGTTGGCATTTGCCTTTCAGCCTTCTCCATGGAAACAAGAAACAAAGTCAAAAACCTTCTTCATCTCTCATTGATCATTCCTGCCCAGATCCTTTCACTTTGGGTTAATGGGGCCCGGAGATGCTCATTTTGCACAGCTGTCCTCTCAGAATGAATATCATTTACACAGCCCAAAGATATTATTCTCACAAAATAAATTTGCTAAACTGCTATTGCCCTATCTTCACATTTTTATCGAGCTGGGGTTGCATTAACATTAATGAGATGTTAAAGGAGAAGGGAAAAAAAAGAAGAAAGAAAAAAGGTCTTCCTAAGCAAATAATAACTATTCAGTACAATTCAGAGAAAAATTATGGCTCTTTTACATGTTTGAATATTTCCACTGGATTTCACTCTTAGTTTTGCTAAATTATGTGCAAATGATGGAATTCCATACATATATATGAATGTGCATTGCAAAGTTGAAATGTTTTCTTAGCCTGGGAACGATTTCCTCTTTCAGTGAGTCTGTATCTTGGTTCTTTCTCTTGTTGTCTTTCTCTCTGTGTAATGCCAGTGGGGGAAAATTCCTTTTTTTTCCAGGGACCAGTCTTGGTTTTCTGGGACAAAGAAGACATGTCATGACTCAATGAACTGTCTGCAAGGACAACACAGAAATTCCTGGTCTACAGAAGAATGCCCCCCAAAAATCCAGGTCCTGTTGCATTGGGATTTTTATTGAGATTGGAAAACGGTAAAACCAGTCAAGATCTAGTTTATCAGACTGTGCCCAGATAACCTAGTTTCACAGTTAAACAAAAGGCAAATTAGGGAAGCTGAAGGCAAGGAGGAAAAGGAAAACTGTTAAAGACAGACTTCTTTAACAGACTCAAAAGATCCTCAGGGTTCCTTCAGTCACGCAGGGTCTTGTGGCTTAGGGGTTTTTCCAGCAGTCTCCTTCCAGGGACACTTAAGACACTGGCAGCAGAAGGGTCCCCAGCCCTATTATCATAGGCAGCCATGTCGCTTGCATGTGAGGTCCCACTCCTCAACAACCTCAGCTCCCTCTGCCACCACGGACATACATGCTTGGGCCCACTGAGACAGCGGCAATACTTCAAGCCCACAGAGTCCTTCGTTGCCCTCCTGTGATGCAGCTGATATTGCACAGGATTCTTAGGAAATTGGAAGAAATGCTGCAGGCAAAGTGCAAAGCTGGGCATGCAAGTCAGGAGGTCTGTTCCTGAGGCCAAACCCCTTGTTTGGTCCTGGCTCCTTGGGGATAACAGTGCACAGGGGATCTCTTCCACCATTCAGTTGAACCCCACCCATTTTTGTTATCCTCATCGATGCGGTTGCACAGGACAACTGCCTGGCTGTGCCTATGGCAGCTGCTGGCCCTGCTTTGTCAGTCAATGTGCAGGCTGCCATTCTGGTCTAGAAAAGGTTTGTTTTATTTTCAGTCTATAAGGCTGTTTCCCTGCTGGCTTCCTCTCCTGTTCCTCCAGGTTCGCAATCAACTGCAAAATACACAGCTCACATGAAGTGGTAAAAAGTACAGGTGTAAAGAGAAAATTGTAAGTTGCCTGGACTTTCTTGATAAACAATATCTTAAGGGGAGTTATTCGTACTCTATGGATGGGCTCAGCTTGTGCATATCACACTGGGGACCTGACAAGGTGTTGTGAGAGTGGGCAGCCAAAGCTGTAATGCTCATCCTTCCCACTTCAGAAAAACAGGCTGACAGCAACTTGATCTGAAGGAGAACTCTGTTGAGACAGACACCTCAAATCATTGAGACATATCAGTGTCTGTGCTTGTTTCTGTAAAACACTAGTATATGCTGGGTTGCTCATAAGAAACATTTTGTAGAAATAAAATAAGAAAGTTCAAGCTGGGATTTCCCCTTCTCCCAGGAAAAACAAAACAAAACAGAACAAACCCCCAAAACTCATGGTATAAGCTTTCTTAGGGAAATCATCTCGCTCTTACGCTCTTGAAACAAAAAAGTGTTTCCCTCAACACAACATCCCCCTTGACTCTGGCTTGTTGTCTTTGCTTACCTCTTTCTGCCATGGTTTCCATATGTTTTTAGAGGCCAGATGATGTGGCAGTACCTAAGGAACACACGTTGGTCGTTGATAGAAAACCAGAACAGTCCAGTATGGGACATGGGCACTTCATTTACCACCATGAACTGAAGAAACACTGTCTTTTCTTCCCAGACTCACTTTCAGCCCATGTGATCTTCCAAGGGCCCCTCACTGCCCACTGCTCATCAGGAGGCAGATACACAGCTTTGTCTGCAAAAGTCATACAGTGATTGCATTCCACAGTAATAGTTTCCTTATTTAGTCTTCTGCAAATTACAGGACCCATGTCTAAACATGAATAACCAACAACCTGGTGCGTAGGGTGGAACATGTGATGCTCTGGACCTGTTTGAAACCCCGTCCAAGGTGGGAGAAAGCAATCTTGGTTTCCTCGTGAAAGGTGGGCTGCTTTGAACTTTAATCCATAGTGTCTTCTTGGATCATGACCACAGATTTGCCCTGGACTGAGCCTGTGGACTTCTCAGAAAGTCTGGAATTTGCCCCCATCCCTGTTGCAAATGAAGTCTACTGAAAACAATGTCCTTTTCTACCAAGGTTTATACAAATTAGTTTTTCTTTCCAATTTATCCAAAGCCTCTATTTGAAATCATTAGCTAGATCTGCTCCAGATCAGAGGCCGTGGGTTCATTCTCAACTTCTTAATTTTTTAATAAAGTTCTCAGTAAGCCTCAGCTCTGTTTCAAAGCTTGCTAAAATGTCCCTGTACCCTGGATCTTTGCATAGCTTTGGGTTTCCAAAGGAAAGCCTAGTCCTGGTTCATTGTTTTACAATCCTGGTTTAAGTCTGACCTAAGCCCCAAAGCCTAGGATGCAAAGCGGTGTCAGGATTACTCCCGCATTTGGCAGGAAAAATACATAAGAAAAGAACAATTAACATTTTGTCAATGTGTCGAGGAACAAACTGATCTGCATGTTGGCCAGCGGCAACTAGCAACTGCTGTTTACCTTGGTGCATATGTGCTAATGTGGGGCAGCTCTGATTGCAGAGCATTTTCTCAGCCTTAAAGCACAATGACAGATGAGAGGTCCTCCTCTTATTTCTCATCCTCTCCATTAGCAGGAAAAGCAGATAAAGCCAGAAGCAGAACCCTACAGTATGACTCTTACCTCGCAAATAATGATGCAAATTGCAGTGACAAAAGTGGTAAAAATTCACGGCAGGAAAATAGATGAATGGAGTTGATTTCAGCTCCATGGGGCAACACCAAATATCACCCCCAAAGGAGACTCAGGTCCTGTTCAGATCTCTGCTGCTTTTACCAGCCATTAACTTGGGCCATTTTTACCAGCCATTAACCCCATCTGGGGTTGCAGACTGCCATCGGTGCCCTGTGATGTTGCTGTCACCAAATGTGATACAATACCTCGTCAAAGAATAAAAGAGTTTTTGCAAGCCTCTCAAAACTATCTCTGCCTGCACGTTCTGCATCCTATGACCACCTGGGAAAGCTCAAAGGAGTCTGACACTTAGGTTAGACACCAGACTACTGTCCCCAGATATCTCTACATCAGCATCCTGCTTCCCTCTCCCCTTCACCAAAGCCTTGCTTCATCTAGACCCTTTAATACCCTGGTGTTGGTGGATATTCAGTTCAGGTCAGCCCAATTCCCCCACTGCCTTCCTCTCACCCCAGGGCAGGTTGTTGGTCCCCTCCCGCTTCGTGATTGTCCTCTCCAAGGGATGTACCCACTGTGCTCTTGGCTAAGTGAGCGATGCATAGAGAGAGAGGGGACAATCGTCTCTTGACGAGGTACTGTCCACAGCAGAAGATGCTGCCCTGCCCCATCTATCTTTCCATTTAGCCTCGGGCCTCCCTGAAAAAACTCAGGGTTGAAGAAAAGCAGTGAGCTGTAAGTGAAATTTCACCATCAAAGATCCAGTTCTACGGCACCCATTCAAGACAGAAGTCACTACAATAATGTAGATGGATAGGTGGATAGACAGACAGGTACGTGGATAGACAGATAGATAGATGATAGGCTGTATCCTGTATATTAAAGCTGTAGACAATCTATCATCCAGTCTCTCTCCCCTTTTTTATCCCTCCCCTTTTTTAAATTACACCTATTGCTCCAGTGAAATTTATTACAATGTAAGAAATAATGACTTTTTAAAGACATTTTTTACTTTTTAAGCAGAGGTGTGAGGGCTCCCTGAAAACAAATGGATGAAGATGTGAAAGCTTATTGGATTGTCACGTCGGATACATTATCCCCAGGGCTCTGAATGAAGAATTAGACCATGGAGATCTTATTTGACATGAGATGTTTCAATTTCTCCAAGAACATTAGGCATGTTGGATTCAGCACTGAATTCAATAACAAACAACAGCGCTGACCCGCCCCCCCTTCCCCTTTTACCCCTTAGCATTTTAAGTCGGAGACATGTTATTAAGATTTATTTTACATTTTTATTATTGCACTCACAAGAAAAGAGAGATCATATTTGCATAATTCATTTTTATACAAACCTTTATGTATTACTTACAGCTGCCGATTCTCCCCCCTATAATATATGTGTTTATATGGCAGTAAAACAATGACATTCAAACAATACACAGAAAATGATTTACTTCAGCCCTGCAGGTATTGCTGTATATTTATTAACCCCTGGGATTTATTTTGATTGAAATCCCTTTGGATAACGCTCATCAAGAGACTGAGGCTATGTACTTTCTGGTAGCTCTCCCGACCGAATACAAGAGTTTAGCATCAGACCCAGGGTGCAAGGGTGACCAGTGACTGGCCATTTGGCCATGGTGGTAGTTGAGGCATTTTTGTTGTTAAATACATCTAGTTGGGACGATAGTGCTGGGTGCAGGATGAATGCTGAGACACGCTCCCTGGGATGACGAACACGGGGGATGAGCATCGGGACCGCCTGGAGTGAGGCAGTTAGGAGCATTGCCTGGGGAGATCTCCAAATCCTCCGGGCCAGACCAGCGCAGCCACATGCACAGCTCCTCCCTGCCCTGCTGAGGCCCACAAAGACGGACTCCATGCCTCACCAGACACAAGTCCACCTTCTCCCCCTCACCTCTCCTCCCAAGAACTGCTCAAAGCTGGCTGGGGCAGATTGTTCTCTAGTAGCTCTCCTGGTCTTTTTCCTAGGTAGATGCCCCTCCCCCAGACATACACAGCACCGTGCACCCCAAACTACTCCTTTTTTTCCTGTTTTCACACACGGCAGTCAGTGGTGGTGCTGGTGGTAAAGGTGGTTGTCATGGTAACTCCCTTTCCCCTTCTGTTAATTCTGCAGGATTTCTTTCTACAGAATCAATTTGTGAATGTGCTTCCTTTTCTTGCTCATCCTTTAAAATAACAGCTCTCAAAAATATTTCAGGAATGTAAAATTTGTCAGGCTAAAGGCTTCCCTAAGTGGCTGATACTGAAATGATACCCATTTCTGGTAGCTACACCCTCCAGGTGCTTTGAAAGACAACACAAGGTGTCTCAAGGCAGAAGAATATCGCAACCAAAAAGTTCCTCCCTCATCCCCAGTTAGAGTACTGATGGGTTCTGCCCCTTACGCTTGTCCAACCTAAAGAAACTCCCATCCTTCTTCTCCTTCACTCTCTAGTCCTTCTTCAAGACTTAAATCCATGGTCTTCTTCACGTACTGTGGCAGCTTGTCCCATAATTTAGTTACGGATTAACCAAACTCAGCATTTAATTTCTCGCATTACCATTGCTGCATTCATTTGGGAAGAGGCTTAGACTTCTCTGTAATACTCAGAATAAGATATATGCCAAGTGTCTTTATTATCTCTTATTTTAGATACCTTCTTTTACTCTCTAAAGACATCTTTTCTGATAGTTTCCAGGGTCTTTGTCTGGTTGTTTCAACATAGACTGTCTGCTGTGTTGTGTTGTGGTGTCTTTGCAGACCAACGTAGTCTTTTATCAATTGTTCCCACACAAGCCGCCTGTGGTACAACATTGATGGAAACATGCTCTACAGGTCCAGGGCTGAAATGCAGCGAAGCGTTCATCTAGCTTGCTAAAAATAAGGGATGTAGTTTAAGAAAGTCATTGAAATCCCCATTGCGTGTCATGTAGACAAACAGACACCCCTTCTCCTGGGCAATTTACCCCTTTCTGGTGGTGACCTCCCTTAGGATGGGAGAATGGCATCTCTCTCTGTCTCTATTGACCAGAGGAAGAGCCTTGATGTGGAGCCAAGTGCAGAGATTTGCCCACACCACAAAACAATGCAGGAACAGAGCCAGAAATAATATCCCACCTTTTGGTCCCAAACCACAGGCAACCTCTAAAAAAACCCAAAACCCAAAGCAGCTTCTGCCTTGGTAAAAGCATCCTTATATGCACTTCCTCCACATGGTCTGGCACTATATCAAAGATAATGTTTGCCATCAGCTGAGCATGATGGCATGGTGTGCCTTGTGAGGTGGGCTGGCTTTTTTTTTTTTTTTTTTTTTTTGACAAATAAGACTGTAATTTCACAGAAATTTCCAGGAAAATTAAAAGAAAAACTATTTTTTAGACTTTTCTCACTTAAAAGACCCACAGATAAGGGATTCCCAAAGCAGCAGGAAAATGGTGGTGTTAAACTATTCTGTCAGGGACATGGTGGATGGATCTAGATTTACTTCTTCACTCCAAGAAATGTAATCTCCAAACGTCTTTCCAGCTTGTTTCTCTTTGCTAGAAATATGGGTGGACATTTTTAGGCTGCTAGCAGAGGCTCCTAAGATGGACATAGATGTTTTCTATGATACTTAATGTCAAGAGAACAATGAAGTATAGGGACTATCTACACTCCAACATGCTGGATTAAACAACACCTCCACCAGGAAAGGCTCACCAGAGTGTTCTTCGCATCTCTCCTGAAGTCAAATTGAAAATTCATTCACCCAGTTAGGGATTTATCCCCCCTAACCTCTCCCATCCGAGTACAAACATCACCCTCTGAGCCAGTTGTCTTGATGTTCTTTATAATCTTGGGAGAGAGATGGGTACTTCTAGAATGAGATTTGTCTGTCCCGCTTTAGATGTCTCTCTCTCTCTCCATGCACTGCACACCAGCAAGCCACATTTTTCTCCAATATTGATAAAAGGGTTTAGCAGTACTGTCAAAATCCTGCTGTGGAACAAAGGAAAGACCATATATGAGCTAAAAATTTATTCTTAGACCAATAACAGTATAATAGTCTAAATTATCTAATATAAAAACCATAAAGTTTCGTTAATGATGCAATTAAAACTCCTATACAGAGACATTCCCACCTTCCCAGTATCCATCCCCTGCCTCTGGTGTGCTGCTTACCCTGTCAATGTTCTTCTTCATCCTAGGGCTGACAGCTCCAGTATCCCCCCAGTAGGATGGAAGATAAGGGGGTAGATTACAAGTTGTCACCACCCCAAGGACTTCCCTGGCAGGAGTGGGATGTCCATGGTGGGGTTTCTTCCTCCTCACTCTTGGGTCCCCCCGAGGAATATCTTCATCCTCCTTTTCCCCACCACCTGCTCCCTCCTCCCTGGTCCCAGCCCCGGCGGCAGAGCTGCCCAGC
>KL284290.1:50692-80665 GCA_000699545.1 Podiceps cristatus
GGGGAAGAAATGGTTCCTCATATCCAACCGAAACCTCCCCTGGCGCAGCTTGAGGCCGTTCCCTCTCGTCCTGTCGCTGTTCCTGGGGAGCAGAGACCAACCCCCCTGGCTCCAGCCTCCTTCCAGGGAGCTGCAGCGAGTGAGAAGGTCTCCCCTCAGCCCCTTCTCTCCAGGCTGAGCACCCCCAGCTCCCTCAGCCTATTCTCATAAGACTTGTGCTCTAGACCCTTCTTTGGACACGCAAATGTGGTTCTAAAGGTAATTTGAAAGTGTCAAGAGAGGCAAATTATCACATAAAAATGCAAATTATGCCTTATCTGGGCTGTTCCACAGCTGCTATGATTCATCATCATTACTTCATCTGGTTGTTTGGGTTTGTTATTCCTTTTTCAGGTGTGATCTCAATAAAAAGGCAGGGGGCAAGAGAGTGGTAGAGTAGAGCTTCATTTGCCAGAAGAGATTTATTGCTCCTTTTATGCAAATGTAAAACGCACTTCAACAGGGAAGGAATATTACATATCTAAAACCACCACCGATCATTCAGCCATTATCTGATGGTGACCACAAGTTCCTCACATGTATAGCACAGGTATCTCTGCCTTGTCTCCTACATTATCCCCTGGTTCAGGGGACCAGCATCTTCCAACCAGCTCTCCACAGCCATCCTTCCACACCAGAGATGCATGACACTAAAGGACAACTTCAGTGGAGTAAATCAGTATTACACTTCTAGCTGTGCTGGCTCTGCACAAACTCATCCCAGCAGAAGACTTACACTGTTCTCCACATTTCTCCCATATAAGGTCCTTCATTAATGGAAGTCATAGCGTGTTGGGTTTACATCATTCCAGCAATCATCCTTCATCTTCACAGCAGTCATATTACATACTTCATCTACGAAACTCCTTGTCTTAGGATACTGTGGTTGTTGAACAGTTATATGGTTCAAAACTGAGTTTAAGAAACTTATGAAATAAGAACTTAGCAGGTGCTATGAAACATGAAAATACCATTTCCAGCTCAGTGTGTCCTAAGAAGGAAGGGCAAGAAGATGTAAAAATGCCACTACACACCAGAAGGCAAGAAGATGTAAAAATGCCACTACACACCAGCCTTACTTTTCTTCCATTGGCTACCAGTCATTTTTGGAGACAGGACACAACTCGATGGATTTCTGCTCTGATTGAGAACATCTTATCTTCTGCCTGCATTCTTGGACACTCCGTGTTGACATCCCAATTGTGCATGTCTGCGAATGGGAATCAAGGCTACGTCATCTCTAAACGATGTTCTGGGGGAACAATGGGAAAATGCAGAAGCGGGTTCCACTGCTTGGGACGTGCACAAAGCATGGATTTTATAGCCTTGTGGTGAACCCAGCTCTCACACAAGAGTAAGCTGAGCCCTAAGATGTGCCTCTGTACCTGATGGGAGAGTGAAGATGGGAACCACAGAGGGGTGGAGTCCACCAAGTGAAAAGATGATAGGGCCCATGTCTGCACAAAACCAACTCTAATTGCATGTACCAGGAACCACCTGCTATTGAAAGCATCAAGAAACGTGCCTAGAGTTACTCACTAGCAGCAGAAAAGGTAGCCTGTTGCACACATCGATTTTTTGGAGTCTGAAGTCTGACTGTGAGCAAATGCCTCCACACTGGTTCTTTCCCCAAACATGAACAAGCCACTCCTTACAACACATAATCTGCCCCAAGCAGTGCTGAATTTTACTTTTCTTACCTTTTTGGTCAAGCCAGGGAAACTGGGATAAAAGAAAAAGTATTTCACAGACTTCTGATGAGTTTTCACTTGATATCGGGATCAGAAGACACCATGCAGCATAAGTGCTTTCAGTTTTCCGCTGGAAGTGACATGGTGCAACAGGGACAAGCTGGAGTAACTGTACTTGCTGAGGATAGTGCTCAGTTAGGTAGAACCTCCAAGTGCAAGGTCTACTGCTTTTAAGAAACAAAACAGCTGTTCCATGCAGAGTATGAAAAAAAACCCAAAGCTATAATTATATAAAAAGATATACCATAGCACTGTAGAATCATCTTGTGTATTTGTGTGAGCATGGGTTTGTGTTACTTTAATGGCTATTGCATATCAACTACCAACACAAAATACAGATGATAAACTGCATTATATCTTATAGGTGCATAATGTCAGTAAATATATCATTTATAGGCAGTTTATCTGTATTTTCCACTGGCAGTGACATTGCAGATCATCTATGATATGCACAGATAAATGGAATTAAGCATCAGTATCTTCAGATCACAGTGCTGACCGGCTCCTCCACTGGATACCCTTCCAGCGGCAGCGGTGCGAGCATGACCAGAAAGGAAAGCTTTGCCATTATCTCTGTCCTGCACTGTGTGCATATCCATATCCAGCACCACTTAGGAACCACTCCAACAAGTGATCATCTTAACTAGGTCAGCACCTTTCCTCCCCAGGACCCCGTAACAAACTTAGCATCAGCTCCTAACTAATTGAATTGGAGCATGATCAACAGACTAATTGAAGACTATCTCACATCCATTTCAAGATCATATTATTTCCCAATTTGCTTTCTGGGCTTCTGTTCACAGATTTAGGAAAAAGGCAAAGAATTTTAAAAAAAAAAAAAAAAAAAAAAAAAAAAAAAAGAAGGGAAAAAAAAGCAGAGGGGAAAAGGCAGCTTTACTTAACAGTTGCTATTTTGGTATCAAAAGGAGTCTGCATTGTTGATTAGAGGGAGAGATCATTATCCCTCTTAGGAGCCCGATGAAGGTCGTTGTGTTAACCTTCAAATCACTCTGTAACTGGAGGCTGCTTTTTTCTCCTGCTGAGCCACACTAGGAGGAAAAAAAAAAAAAAAAAAAAAAAGCAACTCAAAGGAAACAAGTCCAGCTCAGCTTCTGCAGACTGGAAAAGCAGAGGAGTGGCAGGGTAGGATTAGCTTCGGATGCTGTTGTGTATTGTTAATGTGTCGTCAAAGGAGGGAGTCAGGATGTAGGGAGATGGAAGTAAACAGATTTAAGTATTTCATCTACTGAATGCCCTGTCGTGACTGGACAACAACAGACAGGCACCCTGAGTAACTCTATAGACAGTTCAAAACTGATGTGTCAGATAGCAATAGCTCATTAAGCACTAACGTATGGGAAGGCATTTGTATATTTACTCAAATAAGAAGACAGTTAGTTTATGCCCTACAAACTGCCCATAGCAAGATAATTCAGATCAATAAGTTGGGAGAATCTTCTCTGCTGCACACTGGACAATAACGCTGCTCCTTCTTTTTTGTTGTTCTTATACAGCAGGTCCCAGGTTTTCGTGTAGAAAGCGGTGTGGGGATCTCTACTTGTTATCAGTATTCAAGGCTCTCAGACAGCTGGTTAAGAGTTAGACAAAGCTGCCTCTCTAGATACAAAGTGCATGATGACCTTCCCACTGATGTGTTTCTTTGACCCACAAACCATGACCCTGATGATCATGGGATCCCAGAGAGAGACATTACAAACCGAAAGTGCCTCTTGGTTACGGAAGAAACCTCTTCCTTGGTCCCTCTGGTTGGTAGAGGTGAGACCCACCACGGGAGAGTGATTCTGGCTTCTACACTGCTCAGTCTGGCCTAGAAAAGTTGTCAGAGCAGCAAGCCTCAGTAAGAAAGATTAAAATTCAGGAAAAAAGAGGAGAAGAAAACGCACCCCGGTGTTCTGTGAATGGCCTCTCCATCTGTAGCATCTCTCCATCCCAGAGCTCCCCTGGCTTCTTTGGCTTCTTGATTTATATCATGTGAACAGAGATTCAGACCTTACAGTTTTCTTGTGTCTTACACATACACCGTACCTCTCTCTTCCCCCCAACCCCTTGTAGCTTATTTCCCATGCAGATTTCCCCGTGCAAACCTCCAGTGCATGCACATGCTCCATCCTGTCCCCACGCTGACAGTGGCTCACTCCATTAGCTGTTAGAAATGGCCAATTTCTGTGCAAGGCTGAAGCTCCTTTGTGAGACTCTGGATCTACTTGTTGCCATCCATTTTCCTTCCCTGTGGTGCCGGTGCCCTTCCATTACTATTCCTCCTCGGGCAACTTCTATTCTAAGTCAACCATGTGTCATTTTAGCATTCACCTTTTGTTGCATCTTAAATCCTTATAATCCCTGTCCTTGCTTCTACATGTTAAATAAATAAAGCTCACATTTTCTCCTGTCTCTCTCTGCTCCCTGTGCCTGGTGAGGAGCAGGCTCTGAGGTGATGTCTCCCAGGCAAGACATACAGATGCAAATCACCAGGACAGGTAATGTCACCTCAGCCTGAAGACAAGGTGAAAAAAACTCCCTGCAAACAAGGAGAAAATGCTGTCCCTGTCTCTGTCCTCACCTCCCGTGACCACCCCTGTTAAGAGCTGAAACAGTAAAGTGGGGCAGAGTCTTTTCAGGGACAACACTGCATTTGCTGCCATTTCAGGTACAGGCATTTGGAAAGGTCTGAAAAGAGTTGAGCAAATTCAAGTACATCCTGCCAGGTTTTAATAAAAAAAGGTCTATTTCCAGTTTTATGTGAGTCCCACTTTTCTCTGTAGACAATTTCTCTCTCTGTGGTACTCCTAATCTGCAGGCTGTGACAATGCCACACCAAAGGGGAATTCATCCAGATTTTGGTTTTTGGGGTTTTTTTGTTTGGGTTTTTGGTTGGTTGGTTGGTTTTGGCGGTTTTTTGTTTGTGTTTTTTGGTTGGTTGGTTGATTTGGGTTTTTTTTTTGTTAATACAAGGCATGCCAATACAAGACATCTCATCTCTAGTATGGGCAAGAAAAAGTTCATCCACAGGTGGATGAGAAAGGCACTCATTTATTTGCTCCATGACTTCTCCTTTCTTGGCAACAGTAGCTAAAGATGACAACACATTTTTTACATGCCTCAATAATCTGCATTCTGAAACTGTAACCCCACACGAGCAAAATTTCCCCGTTCTAGTGTTGTTAGGGATAGAGTGTGACTGAGGAGAGGGGGAGTACAACTTGTTTTACATGTCCAGCAGTATCTGCTAGGACCAACCACTTGGCATTATGAAAACGTCTGCCACATTAAAGAGAAGATGGGGCTGTGGAGAAGATGACAGCTCAGCATAATGAGGTGACACCTGGACCCAGCTCACTTCACTGTCGGTCTTTTCTCCTATGCGCTCTGGGTTTCTGTGGTGTATATGAGCTTGATGCTCCCTGAATTACCTCTGTCCCCCACCAAATATGCTGCTGGGAAACTGTTTCCCTCAGCTGTCCATGGCCATGTCTATACTGGACAGTGTCACTACCAGAACTTCTGCTCCCAACTCTGTGTCCCTGTCACTGGTCTATTTGTTAGCCAAGGCCTTCACTTGAAGTTCTGCTTTATGTTGGTACTCTATAATACTCAGAGGTTTTTAAAAGAGCCCTGAAATGAGAAGGGTTAGATGAGGGAAATAGTCTAAAGTGGGCCAAAGGACATGAATGGACACCACTCCTTCACCGTTGGTGCCTGAGCTCCATTTCAGCCACGTGGGGAATACAACACACATCTCCACTGGCTCTTGACTCATGGAAGTACAAGGGTATGGCTCTGTCCGCAGCCAGGGGTTGGTACTGGTGCATAGACATGGTCCTTCATCAGAGGATGTCAGGGCTTGAGTAGAATCCAGCAGGATGCTCTGACCCAATAGAAGAGCATTAAAACAAAACTAAAAAAAAAAAAAAAATAAAAAAAGACAGAAGAATTTTCTAGACATTTGAAAACAGCTCCACAGAAAGAATCAGCGCTTCCATCAGATGCTTCATGTGGATGAGGATTATCTTATTTAGACTGACAGAGCACCTAACATCACTGGGTCCTGCTTTTGTCTGCAGATCTTCAGTGTCACTGCGGCACAAATTAGAACTGGAGCAATTGAGTTAGCATACTTGAAGAAAGTGCTTGCAACTTCACCTCTTAAAACACCTTAGTCTGCTCGTCTGTGACAACCATGCTCTCAGCATTCCAGTGCCTGCGGAGCCTCTGTGTGTGGATATCTCCCATACGCTTCCAGCTCCTGCCCCAAAAGTGCTGGAGTTCCCCAGAGAGACTAGTGCTCTGCATCCTCAGTTTCCCATTGAACTCCATAAATGTGGGCCTTCATGCCATAACAGCCAACATCAAAAATGGTATAAACCTTGAACCAACAGCTAGATAGCAGACGAGAAGGATTTATCCTCCTTGTGGGGAGCAGGTCTTCCCAAGACTGCGAAGAGGGAATAGAAGAACTTCACCCTCCCTCTGGAAAGCAGAATTAGAAGTGATGAGACCTAAAACTCTGATTTTGGGCTGGGCTGCCATGCTCCTCCTGACACTGCCCAGCATCCATCCCTCACCCCCGATGCTTCAAGCAGCCAGTCTCCTCACACTGGCTCAGGAACATGGGCTTTTCTAATTAAACTGTCAGGAAGAGCAATGTATTATTTTCCAGCACTCGAATAATTTAAAAATCAACAGATTTCAGTGATCTGCTTGGCATGTTAAACTCTAAGTCAGTGTCAAGGATGTACGTGATGCTGGCTTCACCACAGCCTGCAGAGCAGATGCAGTAGCAGAGGGACTCGAGGTGGAAGGAGATGTTGCATCTGTGAAAGAGGAGAAAACCACACAGCCAAGATGCTAAAGCCTCATTTCAGAACTTTGCTATATTGTTATAAATCCATACCGATTCTGTCACTGGCAGAGGCCCAGTTTGGACAGCCGTGCTCTAATTCACATGGTCGAGAGAATGCCAAACACTGAACGGTGCTAACTGTGATAGGGGCTACGCCCCTTTGACAACTCAGAGAAATCCATCTCTTGACTAAAGCTGTTGATCCAAAGGGATGATTTCCTACCTGGTCCTGATACCTTTTGACCATGTTCCAACACACTGAGAGTCTGAGCTGGAAGTTTTTGATGCATCCAAAGTGCCCATCACCTGCACCACTGCCCATCTGATACCCTGGTCATGTTGATGGAGATAAATTCCCCACTTCCATGCATCAGTATTTTTCCTCCAACATCTTTTCCTCCACAGCCGAGGCCCTGGTATGAGCCATCCTCTGGCCAGCATATCATGTCCCAGCTAAGTATTTCTAGGCAGAAAGCATACACCCGAGACCTGCTCTTTACAGCGCATGTGAATGCCTGGGGACTTGAGGAGGGGTAAATGGGTTTCTTTGCAGGCTCCTCCTGTGCTCCTGGGGAGATGATGTGGGTTTTTGTCTGTCTTCAATCGTAGAACAAGAGCTAAGTGTTATTGATCTGAGACCTAGAGGGAATATTTCTGAGCAGTTCACCCTGGCATTAGTCCATCACTTAGCTGGTATTTATTATTCAAGGCTGGCAAGGGATTCCTGGCAGCATGCCCTGGCCAGACAGCAAACTGGTGACAGAGGAGCTGAGTGAGTGAAGGGCAAATGAAGAGGGGAATGAAGGTAAGAAGGAGAAGAAATTGCAAAGTAGATTTTCCCTTGTCAAATTAACTTACGTGGTTCCCAAAGTATCTCTCTGCAAAGTTGCCCCTGTGTGCATTAAAAACCCAAAGCAGGATGTACACATGCAGCTTGGCAGATGGTGAGCCTAGGCTGATTTTTAACCAAGACCTAGGGTAAAAATGTGGGAAAATGGGACAAGAACAGGACAAGGCTTCACTCACCAAGGAATCATGAAGGGTGCGTGCGATGGAGAAAAGTGGCAGTTGTGTGGGCACCTGAAGAGCAGAAAGAGGCTGCTCCTCAAAGCTGGAAGATCTACGAGGAAGAGTCATGACAGTATCTATCCCGCTCAGGGAATAGTGTCATTTGGGTTATTCCCATCACTCCAGACAGGTTTGTCTTGCCTTATGATTAACAGAAAGATGTATAGCCATGTTGGTAGATCTATCCAGTTCTTTCTGAAGGCTCCTGTCAAAACCATCCTGTGCTCCTTGCTAGGCAGGGCCAAGCTAATTTGATGCGATCTGATGCAGGAACTGCTCTTGAAATCTCATCGGAACAACAGCACAGCAGATGCAAAGCAGGTATCTCTGTTAGCATAAAGGGCTAGGGAGTAACTGAGTCTGAAGCAGGACAGAAAGCTTTAGTGATCACCACCGGTTTTCTTTCCAAGGAAAAGAAAAAACAAGGAAAACACAGACTTGGCAGCCCAGTTCTGTGACAATTTCCCATATCTCTCTAATGGCCATCCAAGAGCGCAGGGCAATATCAGGGCCCATTCCCTGGTGATATGGGGATAGAGCCTGCAAACTTTCAAGGACAGAATAGATGAAAATAATATCTACAGCGTCAGCTCCCAATCTGCTATCTCCATGCCAGTTGTACAGGGCACTTTGCACATCTCCTCACTTTGAAGAGTCATTGAAAAACAGCAGCACATCATGAAACATGGAGCAGACTGAATAAGAGTATCCTAGAAGGCTTGTAAGAAGGGTCAGAGGATCTCCCCAGAGGAAGGAGTTAAGGCTCTGCTTAGCCAAGCCCCAAACTTTTCAGCTGGGTTATGGCGAAGTAGGGACAGATCAAACTCTCTGTGGGGTTGCAGGAAACTCCATAAAAATCAACTTCTGGAGAGGCAGCAGGCGGACAGAGCCTTTGAGAAGTTGAGCACATGGCACCCCTTTTTCCTAGGCTGTAAACCTGTCTGTGTCTTTTCAGGCAATACTTCTGTGAGTTTAAAAGCTCTTGTAACCTTTGCACTAAGATAACATTGGTAGAAAGGGAGAAAAAAGAAAAAAAGTCCCTTAGGCTTGGTCAGATTAAAGAGCCCTGTCTGCTAGGGTGCAATGAATTCTCCTGTTATTGATCTCTGGGTTCATCATTGAGAGAGTGGGCTAATGGACCAGCACATTTGTTTGGTTTTCCTTCACTTAAAAATCATTTTAAGTTCAAGTAGGACATTAATAATGATCATAATAACGATAATAATAATAGTACCCCATTCCATCTTTCTCAGACAAACAGCTAGTTCAGCTCTCACCGATTCTACATGAACTCCCAGGGACTGAGTTTTCACATCTTGAGTCTTTGTGTTCCCTCCTTCCAAATGTTTCAGTCCTCCTCTAACTGTTTAAAACAAGACCTGGGGAAAAATCTCCCCATTTGGTTTCTACCTTAGAAATAGTATTTGTTTTCTTCAGCTGAGTGGTCTGATATCTCATGTGAAAATGGACTCATTACAAATGTTGGTCTGAAAATGACATGTAAGAAGCTCTCCAGTTGCTGCTAAAACAGCAAAACCAAGCAAAGAGACAAACAACAACAACAAAAACTGTATCCAGGCTCCTAAGCTGTTAATCTGTTAGGTAAAGGTTACACCAGCAGAAGACCTGGCTGCTCTTCTCTTTGTGGTACGCAAAGGGTTCCCTGATCTCTCACATCCATTATTCTTTGGATACAAGGTGTAGAGAACAAGACTGGAAAAGTCAGAGAGAAAACCCAAGTAGTGCTGGATGCCTGTTCCCATGAGCTGCAAAGGCATCTTTTCCCATGAATTGTACAGCGTTGCCATATTCCACACCCTGACTGCTGCCTCTCACAAGGCAAGGACCATGGAAATGAAGTGATCAGTGTGGCTTGATAATTAAGATGGCAGCTAACGTAGAGCTCGATACGTTTTGGCTGAAGAAGGTATATTTTAATTATTAGTGTCCAATTAAATAGTGAATAAGTTCCATTATTGTAGGGGGGGTTTCTGTCTCTCAGGGGCACACCAAAAGAGTTAATTAGAGCCTTCACACTTGTAGGCATGATCTGCATGTGCCTCCACCTCCAGCACTGCTACAGATCCCAATGCAAGAATGCAGGTGTTTTCCACCCTGTGAGCCTGAAACAGGATTTTCCTGTGTTCTTCAAATTATAAAGTGGCAGTCTATCTTCAACAACATGAATCTTGGCATAAACTGCAAAACCAAAAGCTGATCACACGCTGCTGTGGCTGGAGTAACTGGTTAATTTAAATCAAACACGTGCATGTCCCTTCCAGCTTGTAGCCAGAGCAGTGACCACAGTATGGACACATCCTCTCGTTGGTAAGAACATGTCCAGCAGTGAGCTCTTCCCTGGCTGGACGCAGGTCCTGTTGCTGAGCCTGATCTCAGAAGCCTTATTGTGAGTTAAGCTCCATCCATGTCATTCATGAGCTTTTCAACAGCTATGACAATGTGTCTGGCTCTATTTATTTGGGAATGGACCACAGCCCTGCCCCTTGGTTGTCCACACAGATTAATTTTTGGCATGCTCCCAGATTTTTGGGTCATACCAAATAGCCCACTCCTAGCCACCGAATAGGCAGGTATTCAAGGGATGGTACAGTTGGGGACCTTTCTCAGTAAGTTGTTTTGAAGCAGTGTAGCCTTGTTATTAGGGATAAGAGAGTTCAATCATAGAATGTCCTGAGTTGGAAGGAACCCACAAGGATCGTTGAGTCCAACTCCTGTCCCTGCAGCCCCAAGGTTCACACCATGTGTCTGACACGGTGTCCAAATGCTTCTTGAATATTGTCAGGAAGCTGCGTGACGGCTTCCCTGGGGAGCCTGTTCCAGTGCTCCACCACCCTTGGGGTGAAGAACCTCTTCCTAATATCCAACCTAAACCTCCCTGGCGCATCTTCCTGATGTTCCCCCTGGTCCTATCACTGGTTGACAGAGAATAGATCAGAGCCTGCTCCTCCTCCTCTCCCTGTGAGGAAGCTGTAGACCATGATGAGTTCTCCCCTCAGTCTCCTCTTCTCTAGGCTGAACAAACCAAGTGACTTTATCCACTCCTCATACTGTTTCTCCTCTAAACCCTTCAACCAGCTTTGTGCCCCTCCTCTGGACATTCTCGAGTAGCTTTATACCCTTTTTATACTGCAGCGCCCAAAACTGCACACAGTACTCAAGGTACCAGTAGCAAGATCACAGGAGGACAGTGCCTGGACATTGCATCTGCTAAAATAGATGTGGCCTGTAAGTCAAGTTTTGGCAGCATGATGAGAAGGTGCAGAATTAGCCAAATAATTGGTATTCGACACTCAGGACCTAGCACACCAGTCCAGATCCATGACCTGTCAGCATTTAAAGGTGGCTTAAATGTCTAACATCAAAGGGAAGAAAAGCAACCCAGTATGTCATGTGGAAAACAGTGAAATCCTCTCATTTGGGGGAGAAGAGGATGACGCGACCCCAGCTGGCAATCAATTTGCACGTGGCATCCATCAGGCTGATGTGAAAGTGAGCTACAAATGGAGTGCTTGTCATTAAGAGAAGATACATGGAAGAGGCAGAGATGGGAAACAGTCCATGGGGGTCTATTCCTGAGGCAGCCCCATCTAGCAAATAGGATTACTGGTAATGATGAGATAATTCACTAAGAAGTCATGCCAGATTTAAGAGACCCTCCTAGATGAGAAGGGAATGCTGGGGAAGAGGGGGATGGGAGGTCCCAGCTGGGTCTTGGCCTTCCTTCACTGCCCAGCACAGTCTCTGTGATGGGAAACTGGGTGTGCTGGGGGTGGTGATTGCAATCTGTCGGAGTGAAATTATTTCTTTTCTCTTGAGAGATCTCCTAAGTTTTACAAACAACATTTCAGACTGAAACTGAATTTACCTCCAACAGATAGTTTGTCTGTATTTTTAAGCCTTCTGTCATGCCACAGCCCATCTGTAATGCATTCATCCTCAGAGAAAAATCCATCCCAAGGGAATGAACACAAATACAGCCAAGTCCCACAGACAGCATTGGTAGGAAAAAGATCTAAATCCAAATCTCTGGCTACCGCAGTCACTACGTGACCAACCAGCCTCTCCAATATTCAGGAACCCTCATGTGGAGATGAACCAGCAAAATCTGCCCTGTTGAAATCCCCATCAGAAAAGTTGCGCGCATAGCTAGGCTGTCCTAAAATTAGAGTCACTCCAGTTTCTTCGGTAGTGTGCGAAGGACTTGCATTATACGTCCTTTATAACTCCTACAACACTGGATAAATATCTTTCTAACTTCTCCCATAAATACATTGGCAAATAAAAAGGGTCCTTTGACCTTGATCCTTGAAAAAGGAAATTAATCCTTGTTTTATTGAGAAACAAAGCTAAAAACAATCTGAACAGTGAAGTTATTACTGTAGTTTTCAACATTTAGGGCCGTTCTCATTACATAGATACACAACTAGAAATGACAAAGCAGTCATCTCTCGATTCACACCAGCAGAAACTAGAACTCATTTTTGATGACAGCCTTTTCAAATGTTTTGGGACATCTGAAAGAGAGATGATAATAATTAGATTAATAACACTAATTATTAATGATGGCTATTGCAGTGCCGTTTCTCTCAAACAGAAAAAATGAAGTGACATAAAAGCCTGCTGCAATGCAGCCTGATCCTGTTCCCAGCTCTGCCCCTTGTTAGAGGAATCCACCACAGATAAAATGGTGATGGTCAGAGATAGCTGATGTCAATCAGACTATCATCACCTTGTAAAGAAGTGTTATAATTAAACAATACCTCACTGTTTTCTCTGTATTTGGCAGATAAAGCCATTTCTTGGTCCTCCATTATACTAGGTCCTGTATAGGCCTAACGGAAAAAAGGTGACCCATGCCCCATAATCAAATAAAAAAATGCAAAAACATACACCCGAACCCAACTTCCCAAACCCCTTTCTTCCTGGGTATCTTGTTCATAAGGAGACTTCTCATGCTGAGTTTATTTTTCTTCTCATCAGACAAGTAGTTCTAGGAACAGAGACTATCTTTCAGAGGAATACAACAAATGGATCCTATTCAAAATTCTTCTTCATCTACGACCAACCCAATTTAAAGTACTATCAATCTGAATGGTGGCTTCCTCAGTGGAGAAGATGCAACCCAAAAATTTGGCTTTTTTGTTGTTGTTGTTTGTGTTAGATTTCTTCACTGATGCTGTTTGCGTTTTGTTTTGTTCTTAATAATACACAAACATAACTGCATCTTCTGGGTGAAGGCAGCTCACCAGCTGCCACTGTTTATTGATTTGTTTATCTTCATTTACCTTTTCAGAAAAAAAAAAAAAAAAACAAACAGGGAGCACAGTTTGTGTCCTTCCTGTGACCAGAGTCAAGCAGCAGGGATTCTAGGCACGTGCATCTTGATGGGGAAAAAGACCTTGAAGAACATGAGAGGGACAGGTTTTGAACACCTGGTGACCATATTATTTCAGTTCTAAAACTGCAACCAGAATAGAAAAGCTGTGGACTCATCACAGTGGTACGACCGACAGAGATGTGGAAGAAGTCAACTCATTGTCATCACAAAGTGTGGTGGGTCTGACCTTCACCCTGGTCCTACAGAGGGGTGACAGCACTGCCCCTGCGACACATGTCCCAGTGCGGAGCGGATAAGGGACTCAACACACACGCTTTTTAAGATGCTGTGGGGAAATAAAAAGGCTGTTGTTAGCCTTTAGTGCAAAACTTGAGAGCATAGAATCATAGAATCATAGAATTGTCAGGGTTGGAAAAGACCCTTAAGATCATCGAGTCCAACCGTTAACCCATCACTGCCAAGTCCATCTATACCATGCCCTCAAGCACCGCATCGATCCGTTCTTTAAACACCTTTAGGGATGGAGATTCAACCCCTTCCCTGGGCAGCCTGTTCCAGTGTCTGACCACCCTTTCGGCAATGGCTGTAAGAAGGAAAAGTAAGTTTATTTGGGCTTCAGGGCTATAATGGAATACTGGCTTATAAACCATTGCAGATGAGGGGCTAAACCTGGAATAGTCACTGTAATGTGCCTTGCTCTTATATTTACCTCTGCTGATCATGGCTGGAGACACAATACTGGGGTACAGTTTGTCATTTTGAGCCAATGTGGCCATTCTCGTGTTATTCTGGAGAGTTCATGTTACTTGATAACAGCCACCTCTGAATGACGATGGCTATTCCCGTTCACTAAAGGAGGGATAGGACTCACCTCACTCATCAAGGCACCCGAATTTAGGTGTCTACTTACAAGTGTCTCCATGTGAGACAAATGTCTTTGTCATTTGAGGTGCCCAGAAATATCTCACTTGCCTGCAGCCTTTGTTTCTGAAGGGCTCAGATCACCAGCGGATCCAATGTCATATCTGCCGGTCCCGTGGGGATGAACTGGGTACTGCAGGGAGTCTCAAATGTCATTAAGTGCTTATGCTTAGGCAAACTCAATGTAGCCAGCGGAGTCTGTAAGGGCTCCCCTTGCTTGAGGCAGGTAGTACTTCAACATGAGCTGGTGTCAGGGACACACACGACATTTCTGGCCTCAAGCATGGGTAAGATTGCTCAGCAAGAACCTCCCTAAGGCTGGCTTCACCTGCCCTGCTCTGGGAGGAGAGCTTCTCACCTGCTATGCACTTGCTGAGGAGGCTACAAACCCACGTAGCATTCCCTTCCCCAGAAATCTCCCTCTTCCCCTTTTCATAGTGAGCCAGAAGTTTCCTGGGTTTTGTCACTGGGAACTTCACACATGTCTACACCAGCCTCCATTCCCCAGCCCTGTGGCCTACTGGGGTAATAAAGCTCAGATCTGTGCAACTAAATGCCATTACCCCAAGAAAAGGTTGGGCACAACTCCAGGGACAGTCCTTGACTCATGCTCACCCATAACCAGGCTTGGACACTCTCTAGGAGTGCTGGCACATCCTAAAAAGGTGCCAAGACCATGTTCCAGCCTGTGTCAGGCCTGGTTTGTTCTCCTAGTGAGGACCTGAGACCAATTTGCTGCCCTGTTCCTCACGCATATCCCCATCTCCAGACACAAATCCAAAATCACACGGACTTCTCTGAACCTTTGCAATATTGGAGAAATAGAGTTTAGACAGAGAAAATCCCGCTCAAAACTAAGCAGTACTTTAGAGGTCCATGGTTAGACTCTAAGATGAATTGTCAAAGGGAAATTAACTCAAATAGTAATCAGAAAACAAGAACTTGCGCATTTACAACAAGACATACGAAACCCCTCTGTATGTTTATGCATATGTCTACTTGTACGCCCTCTCCTAACTCTTAACAATTTCTTCTTTGATTCTGACCAGTTCCTGCCACATGTGTTGCAGCATTAATGGCATCAGAGAAGTGAAGTTCTGACAAGTTTGGAAGTGACTGGTAGCCAAGTAAAGAACACAAGTCTACATTTGCTCTGAGAGAAAGCTTACAAAATGAGCCCTTACAAGCCACCTGAGAATTCACATGGGATTGAACACATCCCAGTGGTCTCAACACTGGAAAAGATTTGGCTGGAGTCTTCACTTTCTGAGATGCTGGCATCGCTCAAACTGAGGATGCTGGTCCATGGGGAAATGAGGCTTCCTGAGCACAGTAGTGTGGTGGAATGATTTGCTTCATAAAAAAATAGGCAGATTTTCCCTCTGTCCCCTGGATTCTGCTGTTCGTCTGGATGTTTTCCTGCTCTCTTCAAGAAAATATACACCTGATGCAGTGACACAGGAAACGATGTGCAGGGTAAATGGTCTGTCAGCAGCATCAAGAAGCTGCTGTCCAGCGGGAATGCTCCATCTTCCTGCTCTTGTTTTATGGTTTCCCTTTTTCTGCTATAATGCTACGCAAAGCGGCGCTGATATCTAACCTTTTCCAGATAGATAATCTGCTTTCTGTTTGCAGTTTCTTGCTGATCATATGGACCAGAAGAACAAGCTGGAGCAGCCAACTGCCTCCCTGGGCTGGCTTTCTCATGCCACTCTGCCCTCCAGACTGAGAGCCATGAGAGCTTCAGTGCGACCCTTGAAGGCTGAAAACCTCAGGACTGAAGTGCCTAATCCCCAGCAAATGGGGGCTTCAACCATGAGTTTCTGTGGAAACTGCAGCAAGAAGTCCCCGTTGGAGGGACAAATCCCCTGGAAGTCAAGAGGAAACCTGTCGATATTAGAAAACCACAGCCATTTAGCATCAATCATAGTGATTGATACTGTCAGGGAAGAGGGGGAGGGAGCAGTCAGCAATGGCTTGGGGACCTGGAACAAATCAGCATGTCACTGGGATGGTGGTTGTTCCCGCACTTTAACACGGCTGGAGCAAAGCTAGGAGCCATTAATTGACTTTTAGCTCTAACTGTAATCCTGATGTCTTTTAGATGTCAATTAACCACCAGTAATAGGTGGCTAATTGCGTAAGATGGCCTTTCAAATGAGATGTAAGACAGAGACCTAACCACTCTGTGGTCATTAAGGGTCCTTCTGCATTTTGCACAAGAGCAGGGAATGCAGAGGGTGGTTTTATCTGGCCCTTTTCCAGCGTCCTTCATTACATTACACCCTATGTCTGCATTGGATAATTTTTAACTTCAGCTATACCTTCATTATAGCTCTAATCTTGTGCTTTTATCTGTCTGGGGGTGTACAGAGTTGTTTTACTGTAATTACATTTAAATGTCAAGGCAGAAGTATCTCACAGGTGCACATTATGGGGTCTAACACAAGCGCTGCCTTTCAATATAGCAGAGAGACACAGCTGACAGCTCCTTCGCAAACTGCAGGGCCAGTGAAACCAGCTTTTGCAGAGAACAGCTTCTCTTGCTTGGATGTCCCAAGATCAAAAAGGGTCCAGGTATCCAACCTGGGCTGCAGCGTTCCCAGAGCGAAGGGCATGGTTGTGTCTCTGCTGTCAATGCCAATTGTCAAACATTAATTACACAGATGCACCCACTGTTTTGGGGTCACAGGGACCCTTACGTGACTTATCTACTGTCTATTAGTAACTAAGGTTGTACTACTGTCTTTCCATCAGGAAGACACTGAAAGTTGTATCTGTCTCCTACCTGGCTATTTTAGGCCATTAAATTTGTAGGAATATTACATTTTTGAGTCATCTGCATCCTGTTGAACATAGCTGACAGAAATGAAGACAGAAACAAATGAGAAATATGTACCCCCGGACTGCATGGGTGCTTTTTTTTTTCTTTGCTTAGACAACAAAAATAACAGTCTACAAAGAAACCTATGAGGCTCAGAAGGTTCACACTGCTTCAGAGTTTCAGAAGTCGTGTCCTGTCCCTAGCAAAGCCATAAGAAGTTATTACTTTTCCAAAAGCCACTTGAGATCTCTGATCACTCTTGTTTACTCTACCCTGACCTATTTCCCATTCAGTTCTCTCTCGTTTGGGATGAGACCAGAACTGCACACAGTATCTAGAACCTGAAGATGTCCTGAGAAACAGATCTTTCCTTCCCTGCCCTGCAACAATATTATCTACCATGTGACTTGCTTGATTTGACTCATATGAACATTGAGCAGATGTTTGGATGGGACTCTCTCACATGTATCTCTAATCCCAACGGCATAGGTGTCTGTCACCGGGCACTTTTCTACTCCAGCCTTACGGGTGATTGCTGTTACACTTCCTTTTAAGCATCTCTTCTCTGCACTAAATACTTTCAATTGATGTATTCTGGACTCTGCTGTCGTCATGGTCCAACTCAGTCCATGGATCTCATATGCTGATGGAGAACCATTTTTGATAGGATCTAATTTAATGACTCTTTCAGCTTCAAATGATGAGGAGCAGCTGTGAGGATGTAATGAAAGGAAACCATCACCACCCACAGTTGCCTGGAGTGCACGCGGGTGGTCACCAAGGCAGGGGTTCCTCAAGGGGCCTTGCATCCCACAGTGGGCATCTCATAAATGACAATGATGATTCCAGCATCTGTTTCTCTACAAATTCCTCTTGCTTTCTGCTCCTCCATCTGCTGCATGGATTAACCTCCTGTGCACTGTCATTCCCCAGGACTGCAAGCAGAAAGGCATAGAGCACGCTGTAGCTTTTACATGCCTGTGTCGAATCATCTCTCTGTGGAAAACCAAAATAACATCTGAAATATCTAGCAGTTGAAATGGGCCAGTATTTGACAGCATCCCCTATGACAGCAGGCTCCTGGGAGGAAGGACAGCCCCCTTCACCTCCTCTCAGTCACTTTCCCCACCAACCCAGGGAAAAAAGGCAAATCCTTTCTCTGGCTCACTGCACAATCCAGTGAAAACTTTAACCCATTCACTAGGAAATGATCTCTCCAAGCAGTGGAAGACATTAGACTGGTCCAGTCTAAACCAGTTGCAGGCTGGTAGAGAGACATTTTGAGACAATTAAGATCTCCTCTTTTGATTTCTTTCCATGTGACCATTTCTTTTTCTCACGGCTGACATAACTCATTGCCAATAATATTTTCTGAAGATTTTCTCTCTGCTGCTTTCTCTGACAACCGATGCACTTATTGGAGAAAGACCTTTTCACAGTTCTCTCTTGCCACCCTGATGGAGTTATGCTGCCAAGGACATCAGGTGGTGGGATGCTGGGGCCAGAGACTTCTGTGTTCTTACAACTCTCGACTGGCAGAGCGAGGGCACACGCAGTTTAAAACACCAGTGCCTATCCCAGCAGAGTGGGAGAAAAGATAAATCCTGCAGTGCTGACCTAGGAAATCAGGGAGCTGTAGATAAGGACTGGTGGGTGGAGAAGGGTATCAGGGTCTGAGCTTCTGTTTGCCGGCGTGTCTGGCAAGTACAAACCACAGACTGAACAAGGGGCTTCTTGTCAGCAGAACTCCACAGGTGTCCAGCAGTTCTACCAACTGCTGGACATCTGTGAAGTCCTGCTGACAAACCCAGTGCTCCGGTTGGCTGAGAGCTTGAAACAGGGGATTCCTGAAGATAGGAAAGAGCAAGGAGGGATTGTCTAGTTTGGGGTTGTCCCTGGTCATCCTGCCATGGAGCTTTAAGAAAGATGTTTGCTTGTTTCTGGAAAGTCAAAGAAGGTACCATAGTCCCAGCATCCATTATTTTTTGCACAAGTAGATTAACAGGTACTTGCTATCCCTACGGATGAGGAGGTTGTCCTCAAGAATGGAGGTGAGCTATCAGTCTCCACCTCTACCAAGCCACACATGGTACCCACCAGTTCTCTCCACGCTCTGCCTGTCAGGGACTGAGATATTCAGCACCACCGTTTACCTCTGGAATAATGCTTTTGTAAGAGATGGCAGAAATATTTTCCATGAACAATGTCAATGATCTTTTTTAATCTATATGTTTGCCCAAAGCCTCTGAAAGTCAACCGATCCAGCTATTTTTTGTCACTAGACCTTCCAAGACTCTGCTTTATGCCCAAGTAGAGCATAAACTTTTCTTTTTTGTTACTGTTGTAAGTTGGGATGGATGAAACTTTCCTCCCCATGAATTTCAAAGGTAGGGACTAAGAGTTTATGAAGCCCCTTCAGAAGGAAAGATGTGTTATCATTGCCCTGTTGGGATTCTATGTTTTTGAGATGCCACTCATCAGAACTGAGCAATGTTCCAGCTCACAGTATCATCCAGCTGCATCAAGACCAAAGACGTACTCACAAAACCTCCAGACATTGCATTTACCACAGTGGACAGATTGAAAACCCATCATTGCACCAGCTAACATATTTTCCCAGTGAAAGATAACTACAAAGTAAGGCTATAGCCATGATCGAGGTGTGTGATTGCATGGCATCCCACTCAGTTCTCCTAACAATTACAGCAATCCAGAGTCTTGCATCTTCTGCTTCAGTGCCTCCTTATGTTTTTGTAGCAGATTGGAGCCAAAGCAGCACAGATCAGGACAAGTGACCCAACATTAAAGTGCTCAACTGATAAGAAAATCACTCAGGATGTCACTACAGGAAAGATGACATGTGTGTTTAAGAAGCACTTCCTCGGGAGGGGGGGGAGGGGGGTGGGGAGAATGATGGTACATTGCTTTGCGGAAGGGGAAAGGAGAAAGTGAAAATGGCTCCCTGAGAGGAGATTAATTAATTTCCATTCTTCACAGTTACCCAAAACATTGCACCTGCAGGGTTCTGGTCACAGTAGTCTTGAACATAGGGGAGTATCTGCTAAATCCTGCTTTGCAGTCATGCAGAGGGCTTGTTTTACCATTTCAAAGGTAGAGGTGGAGCAGCAGGAGACTGTATTTTCATCGTATCTTTGACAAGCCTTGCTGTGATGCCTTACGCAAAGCACATGACTGCGCAGAGCCCCAGTTTCCTTTCTGCAGAACAGAAATGAGAGAGGAGATTGCCATTTGCAGGCAATGCGTTTGGAAAGAACCTTGGGTAAGAAGTTCTCTTCTTTTACAACTTTCAGCTCAGCAGTCTAAACATACAATGTACCACTTCAGACATCACAGCAACCTCCCTTTTTATCTAGGAGACTGAATTCAGGATCATCTTTTAGTCCAACCTGTGGGTTACACTCAGAGGCACCATCTGAAAGAAGGAACCACTGTTGGAAGACTTTTCTGTTGGAGCATAGTCCCTTAAAGCAATATTTGACTTGACTGTTAGAAAATGATCAAGATGTTGTTCCAAGAGTATGTTGGAAAAAGAAGGTAGACACAAGAAGCCAAGCTTAGCCTTCACTGCAGCTGATGGAAGACCAGCCTGAGGTGGTTAGACCACAAAGCCGACATTATGGTGCTGGTCCCTGGTGCTCTGACAGACAGGATTCCTCAGAAGGGAAAATTGTTGAAATTGGTATGATCATGTCTCCCTCTAGAGACCATGTCTACAATCTCCCACAGTTAGGATTTGCATTCTCACCATGCTCACGCAGTTCAAAGAGCAGGGATTGGGCTTTGCAGGCAGGGGGTTGGGGTTCATGTCCCCACAGATATACTCCTGTGAACCACATTAGCACTGCTGTCCCCAGGCTGCATCAGTGATAGACACCACCGGAGGCATATCACGAGCACATAAATAGCATGTGCATCCCACTGACAGGCAGAAGACTAGTAATTTGGAGCTCTCTGGAGGAAGGAGAAGCAATCGTTGTCAGGAAAGCAAGTAGGAGGCTGAATCGTGTGGCTAGTTCACCCTGCTGCACTTTCTAGACTGGTTTCAATGTGGAATAGAGAAATATTCCACATTGAGAGACCGGTTGAAGACCTTAGGACATCTCCAATGTTGCTGGACACTTATGTTTAGGCAACTGAGTTAGGCAACATCTGCCTCTGGAGTTGAGTCCATTCAGGATGTCAGGATAGTTGATCCCACTGTGGGATCCCACTGATACCACACAGTTGTAACAGGCCCGAGTTCCAGGCTGGGACCTGGTGGTGATTCTACTCTTGCTCCAAGGATGCTGACTCGTCCTTTCCTCTGAGGGAGTACTCGCCTGTTTGCACAAAACAAGACTTCTCCACAATGAAGAGGAGATGTCAAATGGAGGTAGAAGGCTGCTCTAATGTTGTGAGGGGTCCATATTCACGTCCTTCCTGGGCCAAGACAGCCTTGACTGCAGCTATCTCACATCCCAGGTGAGTTCTTTGACATCTAGGGTAGAATTTCTCTTGCATACCTCTCTGGGGAGCATTTCAAAGGCTTTGTTTTCATCCTGATGCAGAATAAAAATGTGTTTCATATTTGAATTATTTTCTTGCACAGATGAATTCTTAATTCCCATTCTGCCTGATGTTCAAGATCTTTCCTAGCACCTGTGTTTGTAGCAACAGGATTAATCCTTCATGGGCCAGGACGACTAATGAAGGAAGAAGCTTTGTCAGAGCATTGAGAAACTGAGAAGAAAACTGGAAGACATTCCCACTTTTAAAAGGGGCAAGTGAGATCCCAGGCTGGGGAGATACAACACAAGGTGAAGGTGTTTCTGTGATCCCTTGAGCTGCACAGTCCCTAGTTTAATCAGAGGATTAAGGCCAGCAGCAGGGTAATGGTGATCTCTCCACATCCTGCCCAACGCACCTCTGCCAATGAGCACAGGGACAATAAACCGGGTGCTTTACCTGCTGCTTCCCGCTGAGGCCAGCAGAGCGGGATGCATGAACCTGCAGGTATGGGAAATTTCGGCCATTGACTCCATGAAAGATGTTAGGCCAGGTGTTTCCTCATCCCAAACCTCACCTGAACTGCCTGCAAAGTGCCGTTGCCAGTAAGGGCTGGCTCTGCTGCCAGGCACTTTGAGATGAAGTCACATCCAGCATTCAAAGTAACGCTCCCAGCATGATCCAGACAGAGAGGGAGACTGTGAGGGCAGCGCAGGCCAGAAAGGGCACGCTGCCTTGCACCTCGGAGACCTCTAACGCATCGCTACCCAAAGAAGGGGGCCAGCCACGGCTGCAGATGAAACCAGAGAAGGAGGTTTCGCAGAGAAGCGTTCCTGCTTTAAACACCTGTGAAGTTTCTCCTCGAACAAGGATTAAAACAATAAAAATAACAATGCGGAAAGAAAGTGGCGGGGGGAAGGAACAGCAGCAAGACGCACAAGAAAATACACTAGAAAGAAGCAGACGGCAGCATTGCCCGGTACAGCTGTCTGAGCTGGCGTTAGTGCTTTGGGGTGTTTGGAATATCTTCTTTGCACACCACACGCCAGCACGCACGTATATAAACACACATCCCTATAAGCAGTGATAGTATTTTGTAATTAAAGGTGCCCCACAGCAAGACTGTGCTCAACAGAATAATACTATAATCTTTACAAATCCCTTTGCTTCCTTGAAAAGATGCAGCTAAGTCAAAGACACAGGCATAGGAAAAAATAATAGCACCAAAGGCACTCAGGATGCAATAAAACAGGGGATTAGATCTACATTACTTTCATTACATTATATTGTATTTTTATTATTAGGTCCACAGTTATCATTTAATCTTATAGCTGCTGTGTCTGATAGAGTGGAACAAAAACAAATGGAATTCATCCCCCACACACACACCAAGGAATTGGAGATTAAGGAAAGATTAACATCATGTGTAAATGAATGAAAAATGTAAATTGCCAAAAAAAAAAAAAAAAAAGGGGGGGGGAAGAAAAGGAGGTGTGTTGGGAAAGCCGCCCTGGTGTGAGGCTAACTCTTCTTTATCTCTGCCCACTTACATATGGTAGGAAGGGAGAACCAGGGACCTTGTCCTCATCTTCCCTTGTGCTTTTAGGACCGATGCTCTAAGGTGAAGGTGTGTATCTCACTTGCACCGAGCATCCCCTGGTGATGGAAACGGAGCAGTTTTCCAGGACGTACAAAGCAGGGCTCGAAGTGCCACACAGCTCTCAGCACTGGGGGCAGGTGCTAAAACTGGTGGTGTGGGGAAACCACAGTTCACCTCTCTTCTCCCTTGTCCAGTTTACAGCGGGATGAACCAACATCCTTTTTTAGCTTGGGAGGCTTAAATCTCTTCTTTTCCTACCATGCTCTTGCCTTGGTGTAAGAGAGGCACAGCAGCAGCAAGGTCTTTGCAAGAGCAATGACCAGGCAGGGTTCAGCTGGTCCATCATCCTGCCCCGAGAGCACACGGCGTGCGACACTCAGCACCCACAGACTAACCGATATTCATGCCTTTGCAGGATTAATTTCTGGAGGGGAGAAATGGCTGACACAAGCTAGGTATTTCTTGGCTGCAATCCTATTTACCGAGAGCATTCACAAAGGATTTAAAACCTAAAGGGGGATTTATAGGGAATTTAGGCACCTAACTCTAAAACGGTGATCCTGAAAATCCTCACTCATCCACCACTTAATCCCAGAGGCTCCTAAACTACATGGGTACCATTTTTTTCCCCCTTAAGGCTCTGCCTATAGACATGTACAGGAGATCCTCGGTCATGGCAAAGCTGAGCTGCTCCTACCCAAAAATCCTCATGCTCTTTAGATTATCTACCCTGAGCATCCCTTTATCCATCAGCAGTCCCAAGGGACTCTGAGGCACTCTGCATTACCAGAGCTGTTGCCGTTTTATTTTAAAACACAGCTCCTTCTTCCCTCCATCTATACAATAGCTCAGGAGAGCCTCTTGGACCGAGGGGGCCCAAAGCACAGTTCTTCCTCTGCCCAAATCAAACTCTTGCCTTCTGGTGCAGCTAGAGAGTATAAATGAAGATGACTTGTTGGAGTGGAGGCTTTTTTCCATCAGCTCCACAGCAATGAGGGTTATCCCCCCTCCCTCAGCCTGAGTACCCGCAAGCTAATGCTTGTGATAGTTTAAGGTGTCATTTTAGGACATGACAGAGGTGGACATGAAAGTTTTCAGGCAAAAGTAAAACAGGAACACTGGCTTTGAGTATCACAGGGAAATTAACTGAGTACTGAAGGGGAGAGAGGGAGAGGATCCTGCAGCCCATCCCAGAGCAACTCTGCCAAGGGAGAAGGCATTGAGGACCAGGGAGAAGGGAGAAGGTCCTGGGGAGAGGGGGGATGAAAATACACCTGGGACAACCCGCGAGTGAGGAGGACGAAACCTCATGATGGACATCACACTGCTGTCGGGGATGACCTCAGGGTGGTGATGACTGGCCATAACCCTCTCCCTGATTTTGCCTGAAGAGACCAAAGCTGTCAACCCTGGGACACAGAAAGACACTGGCAGTCTGAGCAACACAACAGAGAAAGTAGGACATATCAGGTATATCACATTAATTATACTTTCCTTTACAAATTAAATAATGTGGACCATTGGAGTGTTAAAGTATTAATTAGGCTAGCAATAAACACTATTTTTTTGTTCCATGTATGTATTTTCTTCTCTTTAGCCCATAACAAGATTATTACTGTAATTGTGCGTCTGCTGAAGTTATTACCTCTGTTCAAGTATTTCACGCTCAGGAGGGAGATCTGAGCTGCAGCCACCCAGGGCATCTGAGCTTCAGATGTATGGGGCTTTAGGAGGACCTCTGTCCTCAGCATTTCCTCTTGATAGGTACCTGTGGATGTCGTTGCATGATGCTCACCTTCCTATCTGTCGAAGAGCTACGGCTGGGGTTCATCTAAGCCAATAGATATGTTTGGATCAGAGACGTCTCCATCTCAGCTAGTCATTTTTAGGTACATGCACAGCCTTGGATCAAACAAACAAACAAATAAACAAAAAACAACAACAAAACCAGGAGTTTTCGGGATGCAGTTGGTCTGTTTCTAAGGTACCAAATAGATGTGTCTTTCTCTTCTTGTGCTGTAAGAGAACCAAGGGTGACTCGCTCAGATGCAGACCTGCAGTGCAAACATCTGAATTCAAGTGCTGTTTCTGCCTTCCGTATTACGCTCCTGAATCGTACTGGCAAGGTCCTGCAAGAGTCAGCACCTCTGGCTCTTGTGTCCCTTTCACGCACAATCCTGCACACAGAGTAAGTAGAAGCATGAGGAGGAACTTTTCTCTCAAAGACAATTTAGAGGCTGGTGACATCTGCCCCTCTCTTCACCCCCCAGGTCAGGATCCTGTCGGCTTCTCCCGCACGCTGCTAGATTTCTCCCTGGTTTGTGCTACATGGGTGTCTGAAGACAGGACTTACCTCACCTTCCATTGTCCAAAAGTTAATATAAACTTACCTTACAAGACAAAGTCGACAGAGAACAAAACTTCCAAATTTATGCCACTTTTAAAGTGTGAGGAGTCAACTACCTTATGTGTCTGCTTTGACTGCAGAAGGAGCTGAGAAAAATAAATACTTAATTCCTAGGTAGCTAAATTGAGGGGACAGCATGTCTTCTCTGCCTGAGTCTCAGACCACACAGCCTATCTCCTGGTTGGACCACGGCTTTGGGTAGTGGATTCTGTTGCTTCCAGTTATTGCACTATAAAATGGTTTAATTGCTCGTCACCTCATTTGAAAAGAGGGTGATGATCATTCCTTATGCGTACCTACCAACGTCTCTCTTGCAGACCTGCTTGGTGTTGGCCACTGACTCTTTTCAGAGTAGCAGCGGTCTGGCAGGCTCTGGCTGTTCATGCCTGAAAGCCCAACCTGATTAAGTTTTTTAATTTTATTGAGGTTTCTCTGTACACAATTTGTCCATGGCCAAGGGGTCTCTCTTTGCCCTTCTTACCTTAGGTTGCCTTTCCGCACATCGGAATCGGTGCTTCCCAGAGCAATGCACTCGCTGCATGCTTCTGCTTTCTCTCTAGTTAATGCATCTGAACTACATCTGGAGTCGCCTTGACGGCAAGATCCCGATTTATCGCTAAATGGCACTTTTTCTTTTCCCCTTTCCATTAGTTGGGCAATGCTTTATATTACCTACACACATGTGGCAACTGTTCTGAACACGGTGTTGTAATCAGCAAGGACAGAGTAAGGAAAATGAATTTGCAGGGAAGTAGCGAGATAATGCCACTGTTATTCCTGCAGCTGAATTATTCTGGTGGGTCGCAGGATTATCACAGGGCCAGGGAGAGGTATCAGAAGATCCTAAATGTTTATACCAGGCACGGGTCTGTTCCTTTCTTGTGATCTATCATTTTTCTATTAAATAGAAAAACCTCAAGCCTTCAGACATCCAGTGAGGAAGCCAAAAACATTTGCAGTCAGTTTGTATGGCCAGCCACCTTTCATGAATAGGAGAAAGGTTTAAGTGACCAGACAGGGAGCAGCTTACAACTGGAAAATCAGTCATATCTCCTGTTTTGTGCTGTGATTATTTATTACCCGTCTTTGAACAGTGTGGGATCAGACTTCCATCAGGCTCATTGGAGCACACCCAAACACTAAGATGTGATCACTAACATAGCAAATATCGTAATATAACTTATAAAATAACTAGTAGGGAACTAAAAGCATGAGGGATGGACAACATTCAGTCAGGCAAGGTCATATAGTTTCTTCAGTTCTTCAGCAAGCTGAGAACTAGAAAATTTTGGAACAATCAGCCACTGCATGGGGTAAAGAAGAATGTATGAAGTTTAACTCGCTTAAAGTCATTTAAAAGATCATTGAGGGTCTGGTCTAAACCCCATTGAAATCAGCAAGAGCCTTTCGAGTGGTTTCTTTCCCCTGAAGAACAGTGCTGCAAAGAAGAGGCTGCAAGTTTCAACTATAGAGAGTTGCAAATCACAGGGCATCAAAGTTTGAAAACCCTCTGAACATACCTCCCTCCAGCAATTACTTATCTGCCAGCTTTTGTACTGGAGGGAAGTATGAGTTACCTGAACGTCTGTTTGCAAACACATTTCTCTCCATGACATTACAGAGACATGTATGAATATAAAAGGAGCAGCCCAGATCCGCAGTGATGGGCATTGCTTACTGGTGAATGCAAAAGCCTGCAGAGCAAGAGGATATCTGCAGCGCGCTGATGGAGGCTGGAAGGAGGAGTGCATTGCTGTGAGCGTGGTGGGATGGGGCAGCTTGCTGTCACTGAAGCAGGCAGCCACCATCCAGCTTCCCTCTCCTCCACCTCATCCTCCTGGCTTTGCAGTCCCACTTACATCTTTCGACCTTGCTTTTGCCTGGTCTGAGCTGATGCAGCTCACTAAGACAAACAGAAGTGATTCATGTGTGTGAACTTCTGTGGGTCTTGGTTAGACTTTTGCTATTGTAAGGGATGACACCAGCATGGCAACAGTCAGACGAGGACAAAATTCAGCAGCCGTATTTCTCATCCAGCCGCACCCGTCCTGGTTTGGATGTTGGCACATCACCTTCAATAACTGCAGTCCAGTAAGTATGATTTTCTGCTGTCACTAGCAGAAGGCCTCCAATCTTGCACTGACCCAGCACCGCAGGGTCTCAGGACGTCTCTGGGCTTGCCGTGCCCTGAGCTGGGGGTCCCTGTGAGCACCAGTGTCCCGTGGCCAAGGGCTTGTGCCCGACCTGCCTGAGCTCAGCACTGGGGACACCCCGCATGGCCAAGGGCTGATGCCCCGGGCAGGCCCTGCCCGGCAAACCCCAGCCCTTCGTGTGCCCGGGCTGGAGCTGGGCAGCTCTGCCGCCGGCGCTGGGACCAGGGAGGAGTGAGCAGGCGATGGGGAGAGGGGGGTGAAGATACCCCTGGGGCAACCCAAGAGTGAGGAGGAAGAAACCCCACCATGGACATCCCACTCCTGCCAGGGAAGTCCTTGGGGTGGTGATGGCTCATGATAACCCTCTCCCTGATTCTGCTCAAGGGAGGCTGAAGCTGTCAACCCTGGGATGCAGAGGGATGCTGGCAGGGCGAGCATCGCACCAGAGGAAATGGGTATATACTAGCAAGTTCTCTTGTGTAACAGTTGTACTGTTATTATTACTGAATCTCATCTGTATCTCTTTGGTCTATGAGTGTCAGTTAATTAACTTTCACAGTGTAGTTAGATTGGCTAATAATAATTTATTATTTCCTTTGTACATGATCTCTTCCATTTTGCAGATAACAAAATTCTGAGTGTAACATGAAGGCCATTTCAGATCAGTTTTGAAGGCGTATGGTGGCAAGCGAGCTAAAAAATAACAGCAACTGAATCCCACAGTGCAATTGTGGAGCAGGGGAAAGCGGGAACCGTGCTTTCAGGGCAGCTGAAATAGGCATCCAAAGAACAAGATCACGTAAGACCCAGGGGATTTGAATGGGTTGCGTATCTATTGGGGAAGGATTGCAGCAACACATGACCTAGTGATAGCTGAAACTTTCAGGCATTGTTTTTATTTCAGAAGGGGAAGAAAAGCAGTATGGAAAAAAAATCTGGAAATCTAAAGGTGAAAGGTAACTTCTTCCAGGCTATCTCAGTGGTAGTAACTGTCACTTTTTTAAAGAAGTGAAGGAATAAGAGCAGCAACAGCTTGACAAAGAGGGTAACAAATGTGAAATAATACTGCTTCCTTGGTAGACAGTCTCAGTAGCAATGAAATAAATATTGGATCTTGCTGAAAGAGTCTATCAAATACATATCAACAAACCCCAGTGTCAAAGGAAAATAAACAACGGGAGACACCAAGATGGCTGTACCAGGAATGCTTTAAGAGCCTGAATATTTGGGCAGGGAAAAAAAAAATAAAGAAAAATTACAGATAAAGTTGAAAGAAGGCTGCAAGTTTAATACAAAAATAAAGGAAAAGCTCAACTGTGGAGGAATAAAAACAAGAATATTAACATAAGGAGTGAATAAAAATGAGTTAACAACAATAACAACAAAAGAAAGGTCTGGAAACCACTCAAAGTAAGAGGAAGACAAAGGGAAGAACAAGCCCATAATTTCATTTGGAACGAAAACATATAGCCTGTGATTCAGAGATGGTGGAAATTGGATTATATTTTCAGAAAGATAGTAGGAAGTATCTGTCTTCTTGCTACAAAAAAAAAAAAAAAAAAAAATAAAAAGGTTAATTGTGATCAGATAGGTAATACAATTAATTATAAAATGGAGGTAGAAGTGAGACCCCCAAGAGAGAAGACCGGATTAAGCAGTGTGGAGGTAACATGGATGGATGTGACCCATTAGGACCTCACAGAATCAACTCGAATACTTAAGGAAGTGGCGCTGAGCAGCTAATTCATTTCGTTCAATAATTCAGGGATGGCAGGTGAGGTCCCCGGCGACAGGAGAGCGGTGAGCATGACAACTACCTTAGAAAGAAAGAAGAAAAACAAAAGAGCAGTCAGTCTAATTTCAATGCCCAGGAAGATCTTGGAGGAAAATTTCTAAATGGTTATTATAGGTTACATTGAAACTACACCCCACACGTCTATATCATTTATACTGTGATACAAATCATATTTACCATGTAACCATATGGATGTGCCAGGAAGACTGAAGACGATGCATTTTCCTGCTTTATAGCATAGCTTTCCCCTGGATCAGAGAAAGCAGGAGGTGTGATAGACAACACTTTGAGTCCCATCCTGTAAGACATTCTGGTACCTTCACTAGCGTGAGGTCTACATGAAATCACGATACAACAGGTAACCAATGTGAGTCAAATAACAAACTCAAGGAGGAAACACCAACTGTCCATTGTTTATCAGAAGGTAATCGTAGAAAAAGTGGGATCCTATCAGCCCCTGTGTGGGACTTGTGTCTTTAATATTTCCTGATGATTTCCACAAATATGTTGACATCTCAGAAAACATTCAGAGCAGAGGACTGCAAATTAGAATAGTTCAGAAAACATGACCTAGGAGGAAAGGAAGGAAGAACATAGTTTGCTTGATTTTGAAAAAAAATAAGGGGAACTCAGAGTCGTCCAACCTGTAAAGGACCATGGGCCGGTCTTGTTTAATATATTTATTGGTG
>KL284291.1:0-13362 GCA_000699545.1 Podiceps cristatus
GTGGCGGCTCGGCGGTCCCCAGCAGGAAGCCGGCAGCGCCACGGCCGCACGCTGCCCCCCCGCCAGCTCTTCATGCCCAGGTCAGGTACCGAAAATGGGCGGCGGGGAACCACACTGGCTACAGACAGGGCGCTTATTTGAAATGTAAAGGTGGCCACGGACAGTTAGAAATGGCCAGAGGAATACTCTTAACCTTTCAACGCTGCCAAACAATGGCATTTATTCTGAGTCAGCACTCGGCAATTTTGCAGGAATGAGTTAAAGCCAGTTCGCGTGGTTTTTGTAGCACATTACAGCATGAAAGAAAACGAAAGGAGACTGTCCTGTCCAGCTCTTTCAGCCTGGGGAAAAAAAAAATTATTCAACTAGAAATTAATGTAACATTTTATTCCAGATCTTACCCTTACAGAATCATTGTCTATAGCAACTGTGTCCATAACATTCTAATTCTCAAGAGCACAACTTTCTAGTAAATGGTACATCTGTCAAACTGCAGGAAACATCTGGGAAAATGGTTAAATAAAAAGAAGTGAGATTAAAACTTTGTTTCCATATGGTTAGTATATACATCTAGAATATGTTTGCAAATGTCACTTGTTCTTTTCTTGCCTCTTGCTTAGCTATTGGACTTTTGGATTGGTGCAGAACTTCATCCCAGTGTAGAGATATGGTAATTTACACAATGTAAAACCTCCCTGTAACGAAATGGAAGGATGGCCCCTTGGGTGAAAAGCCAGCCCAGGGCTGGGGGCCTTGGCGTTCTCCTTGTCACCTCCAGAAGTGGCCGCTCCTCGTCTGCGCCGTGCCTCTGCCATCACCACAGCCCTGTGCTGCACAAGGGCGCCCAGAGCCGGAACCTCCTACAGAAGTTTTATGCTCCTTCACAAAAGGAGGAAAATGAAAGCGGAAAACGTATCAAAGCAGAATTCTGGAGCTAACAAAACCCTTTTGCTGGCCAGAGGAGACACCTGAACTAACATTGCCTGACTTTTCAAGTACTTAAACATATATCCTATTTTTGACAGCTCAGGTCTTTTTGTGAAGGACTGATAAGCTATCAATCAACTTTTAGCCCTGAAACCGTTCATAATGAACATTTCACATGTGCTTGGCTATAACCTCCTGAACTGAAAGGGACTTGGATAAAACCTTCTGCAAAACTGAGTGTTAAACATTAACTCACATACAGTAGCTCTTTGAAGGTCTCTGCACGTTCAATTTAACGTGCATTTGTTGGACACAGTTTCAGAGTAATTTTGGGTGGTGCGGGATCTCCATTAATAAATAAGAGAATATATCTGATTGATTTGGTCCGTCATTCAAGCAATGCATACAAGACAAGAGAAAAAAATAGGAAAAGCAGTTCTAAACCTGCTCTGTAATCCTTTGTCCACTGTAATCAACAAGACGTGCATTGTAACAGTCCCACTGGCAGTAGAGAGATTTCGGTTTCAAGAGGACTGCTCTGAAAACGCCAGGTTAATCCTAAAATGCTTCAAAGGGATATTTGTGCCAAGAGAACTGAGTGAAGATGCCTGCAAGCAAATGAGAAACATTTTGGGTGTTGTGAATTGTGTCTGTTGGGGTTTGGTTTGGTGGGGTTTTTTTGGTTGGTTCCCCCCCTTCAGTTCTAATTTGTCACAAAATGACAGTGTAAACATGTTTCTTAATACCACATTAAATTTGGAACCAAAAAAGCAGCAGCAGTTAGCAGCAAAGAACTTTTCTGAGAATTCCCACACTACCTCTGCAACCCAGTTCTCAATCTTTTCGAGCCCTGCACAGAGCTGGAGCCAGCCTCCACCACAATGGGGACCTCATTTTCTGCAGATCATTTCCACCCTGCATTCTCAGCCAGGGAATGGTGAGGAGGAAGGTGACAGCAGCATCATTTACTGATGGTATCATTATCTCATAAGCAGCATCATTTACTGAGTACTTCAGATCTTACTCAAAAATTCCTTGCTTTTAGCTGCTACAAGCTTGAAGAGGACACAGCTGACCCTGCTTCGAGCAGGAGGTTGGGTAAAATGGCCTCCTAAAGCCTGTTCTAACCTGAATTATTCTATGATCTTCAAATGCAAGTAAATTTCAAGACAGCTTAAGACAGATTTTTTTTTTTTAAAAAAAAAGGATGACAGGGTAACTTTTATTACAGTGTCATTACAGTGAGCAAACTCCACTGGATATTCATCATAAGCAACTTATGCTATACAGCAGTTTCCCAACTCCAGGAATCTGGCCTGGCTTTATGGATCAGATTTGCCATGGTTCTTCACTGGAACAAAAGTTGAAGACACAACCTAGAATTTGAAACAGAAGCGTCTGCATGGTTATGTCCAAAGCAAAACATCATCTTATGCAAAACACGTTAACCTTACTCACATGCAGACCTTTTTATTACAAGAAAAAGCCAAATCATGCATGAGACAAATCAAGAGATGCTTATTCCTCAGACATCTAATTAACAGCTGCAAACTTCTGCCATGATTTTTATATAGAAATTGTTATTGCAATACTAAAGCCACCAAGCCAAATGGGAATTGTGACAAAGAGACTGGGGGGAAAAATATTCCGTTCACAAGCCTGCTCGTCCCAAACCAAAAATGCTAACTTTCAGCCTGAGATACTCACCAAGCGAACAAAAAAAGTAGCCCTCTTCCAATACCAATTCAAATGGTCAAGTTGACATGTAATTTTACCAGTAAGACAAAATCTGAATCCTTTTGAAGATGCCAGTGACATCAATTGACTTTAACCTTAAATATAGATTTGATGCCACATTTTGCTAGCATACAAACTATTTTTAAAATTGCAACACCACAAGTATAAAGTATTAGCTATAACTATCCCTTGCCCAAAAGCAGTTAAGAGTGGCATGTTCGCTAGTTCCTACTGAAAATCAGAGAAGCAAAATAAGCTTGGTATAATTTCTTTAACAACCACAAAATAATCGATTTTTGTGCTTTTTTACTGGTTTCCTGGTTTTCTTTGCCACTCGGCAAACAGGACGCCCTGAGGAGGGAGTGCTACCAGGCAGCTGGGCCCCGGCGAGGACTCTTACGGCAGAAGTGCTGCCCGCTGGGAAAAGGCTGATGTCAGCGCCTCAGAGCTCCCCGCACGGATAAGGCCGCCTTTGTTTTCAGCTGAACTGTGAAAATGAGAAAATGCCTCCAGCCTGACAAACAAGCAACCCACACAACGCAGGTCAGGCCCGAGAGCTTCGCTTAAAGGTACAACACCCGTCATTCGCGTTCCCCTTACATCACGATGCCCAGATAGAGTTAATTTTACACAGGAGTTGCCATAAAATGCTAAACACACCTTGGAAATACAACAAAGCAGCTTCACTTTTTAAGACTGGTACAGCTCTCCAGCCACTTTACCCATACGTAAAGTGCTTGTAATTCTTACATAAATCAAACTCCTAATTACTCTTCTGTAAATCAAGGTGAATTTAGTTGAAACATGCCTTTGTTTTCATATGACTTCACTTAAGGCTTAAAATAAGCTTGCTTCTCCTTTACGAAGCACCAGAAAATAAAGTATGGTATAGAAAGCACACTTTTACTTCAGCAAGGTTATACTTTAGCAAATGTGTTTTAAGCAAAACATTTTGAGGGACATACAAGAAAGTATGAAATGCAAATAAAGGAATTTCAAACGACAATACTTAGGTTTTAATTCGGGGTGGAAATGTTCGATTTTCCCAAGTGAGTTCATGGGTGTTATCTCTATGACCACAAACATACAGAAGCTGTATAAATACAGTCCAGTACACTGCCCTAAGTAAGGCAGGCAGTTTCACATACTGATTTTCAACAATTAATCTGCAAGTTCTCAAGTATATGTTATTATCCTAAAGCTGAGAATTATCTCCTCTGAAAAAGAGCCTTTGATAAACTGTTATTTGTACAGGAATTCCATTACACAGTAGGACTGCCAGGGCATTTGTTTCACTCCTCCAGAGACTCCAGTAGTTGTGTTTTTCCATGATAAAAGTAAACATACCTGAGTGCAACTCAAAGAACCTAATCAAAGAAGATATACCAGGGAGTTACAGCTGAGCAGAGGATATCTCAAAGCATTCCATTTCAGAAGAAAAGGCTGGCATCACTTCATTTTTAATAGCCAAAGCATTTAAATGGCTTTGTTCCCACTGAAGCACAGTGGCTGAGACGCCAGGGCGCTGGTACCAAAGAGTTAACATCCAATCACTACCAAAAGGCTCTACCATTTACAATGAACGACAGCACACAATTATTGTCCTGTTTAATTACATTTCCAACCACAATATGCTGGTGTTAAGAGGATGAATATACAACTGCTTCACAGTTCTACCAACACAATCCCAAATACCCAAATGTCTGAACAAGAATGCTCAGCATTATAAAGACTTCTGTCCTCCAAGCACTGACTTCCAAATGTAAAAGATCTGCCCATCTGGACATCGAGAATAACAGAAGACATTAAGCCAGAGGAGTATGGATGTAAACACTGCTGCGGCCCTAATACTGACTAGAGCAGCTACGCCCAGGAACAGTTTCTCTATCATCAACTTTTGTCCCATGCTTTAAGGGGACTTTGTCCTCTAAAGTTCAAAATACACGGACTCCAAACTCCATCTTTATAGCCCAAATCACACAAACGTCTTTGCCACCGAAGTTATCGTGCCATGTACTCTCCACATCACTTATGGATTTGGTTTTCCACACTGAATGCTGTCAAACATACACTTCTAGAACCTCCAAATCACTGCAATCCGACTGCCACTATTGTGTTCCATAAAATACTTCTTTCCCCAAATCTACTGTCTTGTCTTTGGTGTGAACAAGTGAAGTTTCTACAACACACTTCCCATCTCCAGAACTAATTTTTTTAAGACAGTTCCACAAAGTTTGAGTTAACTTTTCTACTGTTAAACCAGAATATCATAATCTGATCTGAAAAAGGGAAAATACAAAAAAACCCCCAACCAACCAAAAAAACAAAACTCCAACACACACCACCAACCCCCCCCCAAAAAAAAAAAAAAAAAAAAAAAAAAAAAAAAAAAAAAAAAAAAAACAAACAAAAAACCCCACAACAACACACAACTTGATTGGTGGTGGTGGCAGGGAAATGGAAATACAATTCAGAGAATGTTTGTGAACTTTTTTGATATATCTGAAATACATATTCAGTTATTTCAGATATATCACAAAAGTGTGATTTTTTTGCATATTCAGCTGAAAGCATTTTTTTGTATGGCCAAATCAAGCTTACAAAATCAAGTAGAAAAAAAGATGGCCTTGTGTGTGCTACTTCAGATTATGATTCATCTGCAGTAGATGGTTTAATTCAAATAGATTTAAGTCCCATCACATGAACTGTAGGTAGACAACCTGTGATTTTTATTAGAAGATGCACATTTCATATACAAAAATCACAGGAAGAAGCTACTGAGTAAAAATGTACCATACCACAAAAGATCAGATAGCTTTACAATATTCCTAAGGGATCACAGGGAATGACTGCCTGTATCTTTTAGCTCTGAAGCACACGAGTCTGTTGGTTCAGACTTCATTACTTTTATGGCCTCCACTGTATAAAGTGTCATAACACACGTAACTGCCAGCTGTGTTTTATTTCATCACTAGCAAATGAGGTTTTTTTTTTAAAAAAAAATCACACCTTTTCCCACAAAGTTACATAGTAATTCAGAAATGCCAGAAATTTCTTCAGCTGTGTCATGTATGTATGCCACAGAAAGGACCGTATGGATGCACGTGGTTCTTTCCAATGCCAGCATTTGCAGGTCCAAGGAAAGGCTGTAAATGATTAAGTTTTTAGGAGAAAGAACGAGGTATGCTGCAAATGAGAAGCCTCTCTCTGCTTGTGAGCTTTTATTGTTTTGCATTACTTCAGTGCTGGATTCCTGATTTGTAACAAATTCCAAGACTGCAGACTACAGGCCCAGCCTCTGACTAACACTATGGTGATTTATTTGAGGATAAATACCTCTGTCCTCATCTTACAACTGAACACAACAGTCCACAGCAGAGTGGAATGCGAGGAACGCAGAGGCTGCAGGAGCTGAGGCAGCAGGGAAAGGCGCACAGCTATCCGGCTGCCCTGGACTGCTGAAACCTCCAGTCAAGAATGAAAGGAATTCTCTGAGCCTGTACTTCATGCCAATGAGCCTTGTGTTCCCAGGAATGAGAACACAGCAAGAATGGCATTTGATGATTACCCAACACCTGCACCTAACTCATCAGCACCTTACCTGTATGAAAAATTCCACATCTGACTGTCAGAGCTGCGGTGCAATCCTTTAATGTTTAACAACAACTGCAGCTTGCCCAGTTGTCAAGGCAGACTACAGAGCAGCTGGCTCACAATCTCCTGGCCTCAGAAAAATGCAAAGCACTTCTGTTTCTTCTCCTTCTGCCTCCCCACCCCCATCAGCAGAGTTCAGAGTGCTCAGCAACAGGGGAAGTGAAAGGAGCAGATTACAAAGAACAAATGAACAATGCTTTAGAAATTACAAGGTGAATAGGTATGTTTTTCTATAAATAGTTAAGCTGAGCTAATTCCTGTTGCTTCGTGCTGTAGGAAAACAAAAGAAAACCAGAAGTCACCCATCTAATGACCCCTGCCTTTTGTGCAGATCTTCCACACAAACTGGAACAAAGCAAAAATCTTAACACAAAGTTTTAGCGACAGCATCATTTTAGCACACACAAAGATGAAAAGGATAGCGCTAGATTCTATAAACCAGAGGTAATAAAAGCAAGACACTTACAGGTGCGGACTGAACATTCGACTCATTTTAGAAACGTGGTCGTTTTCACAGTCTAGCTCTTCATCCCCTTGGTCCATGCTGAGCTTTCTCTTGTTGGGACTGATAGGAGGAGGGCCTGTTCGATGGTTGGTTAGAGCAGAGGATACTGGAAGAGACTGCATTCTGGGCTCACCTCTTAGAGCTGCTTCACCTACAGGAGGAAGACAAGTGAGAGTGAACACGACAGGGAAAAGAGGTAAAACAGCATGCTCTTTGGAAACACTCTTGCAGAAACATTTCTCAACCAGGTGTCAGGTCTGCATAGGCATATTTAACATGGTTGTACGATACATAAGGCATCATAAGCTGTACTTTAGTGCTTTATGCTGGAATAAACAGTTGAAAAAGATCATATGAGAGGGGTCAACTCACCCCAGAGGATCTGAAAGGCTGAACTAACACATCTTTCCAACAGCATTTTTATTCAGAAGCATTCCTTCTTACAAACTGCCATTCCAACACTGAGCCTTCATTGCCTCGTTCCTCAAAGCGCGACCATTTGCAACGAAATATGCTTTGTTCCTTTTCTTATGGTTGCAGTTATAAATACCAGGACTACAGTTCACACTTATGCCAAACATTCAAGATCTAAAACTGAATAAATGTTCAAATTCTCAAGTGATTCCTTTTATAAAAAGCTGTCCAAAACAAGCTTGTCTGGTATATAACTATGCAGGGTAAAAATTAGGGAAAAAATAGGAAGTTGCTGATGTAAGTGTAAGCTTGTCCTTAAATGTCCTTCTCTATACTTTTAAACTATGTTCGGAGCAATGAACAAAACAGCACAATTCTTCAGCACAAGGATCACAAAATTTCAATTTTAAGAATGCTAAGTTTCAACTAGGCAGAATGGCGGTACAGAGTAGATTGTAAATTTTATATAATCTAACATTTATCAGAAAATGCCATTCACAGCATGTGGGAGCTGTTCATAAATAATTCCAGAAATGATACAATTAGCTTACGCATAAACACATTCCCATGTTGTTACTAAGCATGCATCAACGTGTGACCACAGCACTTTTCCCATTTCAATTAAGCGTCTCACTAGACATACAGCCTAAGGCACAGTGCTGCATTTCACCAGCAGTTAGACCTTACTGGAACTCACATCCTTACAGCCACGGGTCATATTTAGACCTCGGAGGGATTTAAAGATGTTAAAAAATGCTTTTAAGGCTTCCTAAGGGGCTTGAAGAGGAGCTAAATTAACCAGGGTTACCTATTCTGGTAATATCCATGAAATAGCCACTTTTGCTAGAGTTTAACATCTGTATTTTTCCTACATTGCCAGAAGCATTTTGTTTTCTACATGGCCGTAATTTCCAGAACTAAAAGTAGGATCAAGTTAACTCCATCTACAGCCCTGAGGTACCTGACAATGGGAATCTTTGTGTGCCACCACACATTTTCACATCATCGCTGAGGCAGATGATTTATAAAACACTGCCCTAATTCCACACACAACAAATACTATTTTGTTGAAAAAAGAAGCAGTGAGGAGAAAACCTCCTGAATGCTTACCAGTAAAAATAAGCATTTTGCCAATTTAGTCAGCATAATATAAACTAGCAAATATACACTGGCCTATAATATACCACAAGTCATGATTTCTATTAAAGACTCTGGCACCAAATCTAAATAGGAACTTTCCATCCCAGCTCTGAGTAGTAAAAACTGTGCTCTGCTGCAAATGCTGTAAGACAAGACATCCAGACCCTCTCCTGCTCTAAACTACCACGGTGTTAACTGGGAAGCCCTCCACAACCACTCCAGGGTCCCAAGAAAAGCTTGTATCAAAAAGACCTTTCACATGAAATAATCTTTGTATCAGTAAAATTTCTGCATCTTTTCTTCAGCCTTTATATTTAGCCAGTAGAAACCTCCACCTACATAATGTTGATATTCTGAACTTCAGAAGTAAACCACATCACACAAGTTTCTCTCACTGAGGAATCTCCCTCATTTCTGTCTTTGGGGAAAAAAAAAAAAAAAACACCACCTAATACCAATATCGAAAAAGACAACTTTCATCAACTAAAGTTTGTGACACTGCAGAGAGAGGAGTGATTGCATATGGGTGGAACGTAAAGTATCTCAGATCACTTCTAAAGACTCCAACACAAAACTCCATTACAGGAACTACAAATCCCATGTAGGCACCCAGCTCCTACTGACTTCTTCTGAGCAACTCCTGACAGGAACACAGGAAATTTAAACATCCATGTAAAGCTAACTCTGGTGTTCACAAAATACAAAAGTCTCTAGACATTGTCCAATTTAGTAAGTTAGAAGCTTTTCCTTTTCCCCAAACAGCAGCTAGGAGCTAAATACTGTACAGTTACCTCAATGGGTTTTTTTCTTTAAAAAATAAATCTAAAAATTCATCATCTTATATGCATGGTAACAGCCGCGTTTATATATTAACATCCAGACTGGGTAGAAAATCTGGTAAAAATGTTATTGCCATCATACATGGGAGTTAAAGGAATCAATTTTAAGGAAATTTAGCATAGGAAAGAATGCCTTCTAATTAAAGCCTGTCAAACTTGGTCATGTGTTTTCTTCATTGTAAAGAAACATGATAATTATGCAGGGGACACCAAGGCCTTCAGATACCTTCTGGCAGGTTTATCTGCAGCACCACAGAGCCATTCAGCCAAAATTAGCCAAATTAAGAGAACTTCAAAGCAGTGGCAGCAGTGAGCAGGCAGAAGCAGCAAGAGCTCTTACGGGACAGGCTGGAAGACACTGAGCAGTTGCTGAGGAGGATACAAGCGGGCAGCGCGCAGCATCCTGCACAGCCCGTCCTGCAGACACGAGGCACGCAGAGAACAATACCAACCAAGAGAGTCTGGACAAGAGCAAGGTCAAGAGGAAAAATAACCCTACGCTGTTTACGGGGATAAACTGCGTATTCCTATACCATATTTGTACTCATCGTGAGTTCTCATGTGGCCTGTAAGTTTGATTAGGGGTAAAACTGCTTTTTATTTAAATAAAAAGGCAACTACTTTCCTCCTTACGAAACGTGAATTTAAACCAGAAAGGGAGAAACCACAGCAGAGCTTGCCACACAATATGCTGTTTTACTGATTTGATTTGTCTCCCCCAGCTGACCACACTCCATGGTAACCAGACTCACATCACACAGCTGGCAAGACACCACTCTGATAAAACAACTGCATTTTATAAAATTCCCCAAGTCCAAACTCCAGTCTTCAAAATTCATTACTGTGACGGCTTGTGTCTGCACTGTGACTGAAAGCAGAGATAGCAAACACATTTATTGTGCCTCTCATAATACTTCTCTTTGTTTCAGTAAGCAGCTGGTGTAAGGCACTCCAGATCTGCTGCTTTCATAGTTCTACTTACAACTATTCATACTAGTCTCTTTCTTAATTTTTTAAATTTTTTTTATTATTTTTAAAAATGTTAGGCAATATGATAAAGCACAGACAAGCTAAACAGAGATAACAGCGTGACGTAGCGTCTGCCTATATAGAAGTTCTGCAGTAGTACACACAGTTGACAGAAGTCCATGCAGTCAGCAAGAATGTTCTTGATTTTAACCACTTACGAGCCTAAACGGAAAGTGATTCAAATTAACACATGCAAACTAAATGTTTGTAAAACCAGCATGGCTCTTCTTAGACATATACACCACCAGGACAGCTCTCTGTAAACAGTGGATCTTCACCACTATTTGCCTTTCTCTTGCAGTTCAGTCAGCAGTATCTGCATCCCTACTGAAATGTCCACAGAATACAAACATCTCAACAGCAAAAGTCATGTTTTTACAAGTGTGGAATTGATAGCAAGACACCAGAGAAGTCTTAAAATATGTCTGAGAACTCCAGGAGTTACCAGAGACTGGAAAAAAAAATATACACTATTTTGGCAGCTAACTTCCTTCCTCTCTGACCTAGCAACTCAGTATGGGCTGCACTAAGACAAGGCTATCATACCCTATTCCCCCTCCCAATTTCCTCTCCCCTGCTGGCTCCTACTAATGCATAAAATCTGCGCCTTAATTACAATCCAGAAATGAAAGGCTTAGTCCTTCCAACTGAAGATTGACATGATACAGACCTTAAGACAGACTGAAATAAAACTCCTTGAAAGAGAATTCCAGCACTTGTCCGTTTTACTTTTCCGTTCTGCATCTGACAACTGGATTTGTCCACAAGAGTAAATTCCTGACACATTTAACTTGGGGGGGGGGGGGGGGGCAGGAAAAAAAAAAAAAAAAATCAGTCATGGTACCTGTCAATGGGGACCTTACATATAAGGTCTTGGACAGAATTACCATGACCTGAGGCCACTCAATTAATCATGGGCACAAGTGTTTAGCAGACTTTAATTAACATGTATTACACCTTTAATTGCCTTTTCTAATACCTCCATGCAGACAAACCCTCATTAGTAAAAGGAGTTGCCTCATGTTCTTAGGGCCAGGCATTCCCAGGAATCGATAGTACATGAAGATCTCTGAGGACAGTTTTCTCTACTGATCCAAGATCAGTATTTAGCTCTCATGAAACATTTCTGCTGAAAAGCCAAGACATTCACAAAGTGCTATATATATGTGAAAAGGATACTATAAAATGAAATGTTTTATTTTCTATTCATATATTCTAACAATTAAGAGATTAAATTGCAAATAGATTGGAATGAATTTATAAACTATTGCATTTTTTTTCCCCACTAGCTCAAAACCAGAAGTCAGCCTGTGCCAACATAAAGTGGGATAAATGGCATAAAAATTCCAAATCATGGATAAAAATCACATGATTTGAGATATCAAACACCAAGCAGGGAAATCACTGCAAATTCTCTCAATTCAACAAGTCATCAAAACAAAAGAATCGCAATACAGTACTGCAGAATTAAGCTGAAGATGCTGTCAGCTGCCTAATCTGGGTATTACTTCACAACACTAAGAGGATTGATATTCTTGACATTGTGAAATTCCCCAGAAATTAAATCTGTGTGAAACAGACTACAGACAATTTTAAAAGTATGTGATTTAAGGCAGATTTACTTCACTTGCTTGACCAAAGAAAATTAATTAATCCAGACTCCTCAGTAGTAAATCTTTGGTTCATGATAAAGGATATCTTAAGAAGGAGGCACAAATGACATTATTTATGCAATTGCTGACCATTTCTGTAACATCCACACAAACAAACCTCTTATGTAAAAACATCATTTTGTACCACTACTTATTTCTGAATTGTAGTTTCTATAAGAGATATGACTTACACTGAGCTTAAGTAACACTTAGTTCTGAGTAGTTGTCTGCCAAACACTGTAAACAAAGTCACAGTAGTCTGTTTCTCCTTTAGAGTATACAGAACAGGCCCACCTGGAGCAAATAATAAACCTGCACACTACAGGAACAAGAAAAAATTAAGTATTAATGGAAACAGCCTAATCATAAAACTCTGCTATGAAATCAGATCTTGTAAATATTTTTATTATAATTGATAGATTTCTTTCAGCAGCCAACTTATTGGTTCACTTACCTGACACATACTTTACTTTCTTGTAAGATGACAAAAAGCTAATTTAGCAAACCAAAAAGTCACATACACATGTACAGAAAAATTGGCAAAAGCCTGCTCTCCTCCGTTTATAAAACATATGAAAAGCACTTACTCCTGGAACCCAGCTCTGGCTACCACTGTGCAGAGATACGTTTGCCAGAAAACCCATGGCCAAAACCAAAATACAGTGATTCGATCGACTGTTCTGCGCTGGCTCCTCCATCTGACCATGCCTGCCAATGAGGGACACATTATGTTTAACACTGCGAGCAAGAACATAAAATAGTGACCTCTGCATTCAATCATCTCCACCCCCTTTTTCCTCCTCTTTTGTTCAAAAGACTGCACAAAGAAAGGAGCCAGAATTTAGGTACAGTGATGGCGCTTGCAAAGCACAGGCATGCTTGCTTGAGGATCCTTTCAAAAAACACTTATTGCTAATCAGAGCTGAGTAGCACAAGCTAACACAGGTTTCAAATTAATAGGTCCTGAAAATGCTGTATTACATACAAAATACTAAATTGCAACAGGCAGAAAATGGCAAAATTGCCTCCCCAAACCTAACTAACTGTATTTGCACCTTCAAATGTACTGTGAAAAACTGACTACATCATCTTAAATCCTCTCTCATCGTATTGTAAAAGCACAGCTGTACAAAATAGCATATGCACACACACTGTATATAAATTGATTTACGTGAATAATTGTTTCAGTCCTGCAAACTACTTCACAAACACAAGAGAAGTAGAAAGTCTCTGCTCACCACTTAAAACTATGATTGAAATAAATTCTCTTCATTTGGCTAACCAAGCAGCAACTGACTAGTCGGCTGAATATGAGCCAGCAGTGTGCTCAGGTGGCCAAGAAGGCCAACGGCATCCTGGCTTGTATCAAAAACAGTGTGGCCAGCAGGGCTAGGGAGGTGATCGTCCCCCTGTACTCGGCTCTGGTGAGGCCGCACCTCGAGTACTGTGTTCAGTTCTGGGCCCC
>KL284293.1:2903-27645 GCA_000699545.1 Podiceps cristatus
CCCCTCCCCGCTTCCTCAGTCCTCGTCATTCATCAGTGCTAAGTCTGAGTTGCCTTTTCTGATGCTGAGTCCCGCCGTGCAGAGGTGATGCTGCTGTTGGATGCAGCGTTAGTGCACGATGACAGGAAAGCAAGCCTGGCTGTGCTCTGGGACAGCTTTAATGCCTTGTTATGAGCCTGTTCATAGCTGCAAAACCCCAGGGAATCCCATCAAAAGCATGAATGGAAAAGCCTGCCCATCCCCAGCTCTCTCTCTTTTTTTTTTTTTTCCCTTCTATTTTCATGTTTCTGAAAGAAGCATCCATATTGTAAGAAGACTTATGTGTGAGTTTCCAGTTCCCTTTTTTTAAAAACAACAACATTTTGCACAGGCCTCCTTTTAAGTTGCTTTGTATGTGGTGTTATGTCAGCTGCCAAACAAATAAATCCAGAGACTGCCTGATGTTAAACCCAGATTTGGCTGGGGAGCGAAAGAGGTCCATTACCCCAGGCTCCTAACTAGCCCGTGGCTCACGCTTAGCTTTTTAATTTTTTTATTAATCAAAACAGGGAGTGAACTATGGTGTGGTTCCCCATCTGTGCTTATCTGTGCTCTCTTGTAACTCCCGACATCATTGTCTACTGAATTGCAGTGATAGATCACTTTCAACAGCCCTGTCTGTGGAAGGAGGAAGCACACGAAGGGCACGATCTCCCATCTCTCTGCCTAAGATACTGTCACGTATAGATACTTAAGATCTGCAGTCTTCTGCAGATAGTTCCCGTATCTAGCATCGAGCTTTGCACTTTGCTGCCCATTTACAGCAGCAGAAGTTTGGAGTGATTAAGCTGTGTCTTATTGCTCATGGCCCTGGTACTGGCCCCTGTGCAGAATATGCAATTTCCTTCCTCACTCGTGCTTCAGAAAGACACAGCCCCACCAATAACACCTGCTTGCGTACAGCACCTTCGCTAGTGCAGAGTCATCACATGGGCACATGTAGATGCCCAAGCAGAGGTTGGTAAGTCAGGAGTTTCAGATGTCCAGCCAGCGTTTGTCTTGGAAAATCACTTTCTATTCATCTGCTGTAAATAGTCTCACACCACTGCAAAATCAGTTCACTTCCTGCTTCATTTCCTGTCTTTCTGTGTGCTGTCGTTGTACGGAGGAGCTCACAAGAGAAAAGGGGAAGCCTGTGAATGCAACAGGCTATCGCAAATCACACAGCAATTACCTAAGAGATGTGGCAGATGACACAGGGAACGTGCTCTGAATCACTCAGTTTCTGACAAGGGCCAACACTGCGCGCTACGGGCACGCTTTCTGACATACGGTTATTTTCACCCTGTGATCCTGTCTTCGGGGCAGCAGTCCTCTCCTGCCTTAAAGTGATGTTAGGTGACTGCTAACAATTGTTACCTTACAGGGAGACATGTCCAGGTACAGCAGAACCCTCCGATCCAGGTTGCACTGCTCAAGGAAGGAATATCCATCCCCTGTAAAGTCATCTTCCCTTACATGCCAGAATACACCAAATTTTCAATCTTCTATTACTGGATTAATTCACTGGGCCAGGAAACATCCATCTTTAATAGGTCGGAAAATGTAGCCATCCCTCCTGGAAAAGAGAATACGACTGCTACTTTATCTTATGACCACAGAATCATGTCACTTGAAAACACCGCTTCTACTGGCACATACTACTGCAAGGTGATATGGAATGCCATCCATAAAACGGGAAATGGCGTGTTTGTCCTCGCTAGAGGTAAGTGAACAACCAGAAAGGAAGGGCAGGTGGTTAAGAATCGGCTGGATCTAGCTATGAAAAGATGATCTTTGCTCTTCTTTTCCTCTACCCAAACACGCTATAAAGTCAGGAGGGAATAACACTTTATGCCCAATACTTAATGCCATCAGAGTTAAATGTTTTACACAGGTGGCCTGTGCTGCTGTTCCCAATGCACAGATGCACAGACGTGAAGATGCAGTAATTTATATTTGACCTCCTGCAGCCTCCTGGGAACAGCAGGCTTGAAGCCAGGGTCTAACCAGGGAGCCTGGGTGCTGGGTCAGAGGGTGCTTTTAGGGGTCAGTGATCGGGAGACAGCACGGCTTGGCCTTTAGCAGCGTGACAGAGATGGCTGGACACAAGGCCAGTGGTTAGGGTGCTCGCCATAGTCAGATGTACATAGGTTAGGCACTCACCATCAGGGGCTCATGAACAGGTTAGGGGCTCACCGTAATTCCTCACCTTTTCCATGTGGTACAAAGGGTTGGTTGTTCCGTTAATGCACAGACTGGAAAGCAAGGGAGAGCTTCAGGTCATGATAAGAGGGATGTCAGAGAAAAGTGATAAGGACATGCATGCTGCTGACTGGCTGGATTTGCATTACTGAATGCTAGATATGCAAAACTTCTTAGAAAGTGTAAATGCAAAGAACCGTGATGAAGGAGCTTTGCTAGACTGGTCAGAGGATGCTTGCAGTACCCACCCTGCTAGTTTGTGTGGCCTGCGTGCTTTCCACCATCTGTCTTTCTGCCCCTATCACTAAAGACCTTTGCAAGCCTCCAACTACCACTTTTCTTGGCTCTCATAGTTATGTCACTTCCCTCTAATCTACATGAAGTGCAGCTGCTTATATCCTGTCTCTTTTGCATGATACTTCAGCAGCACCCTGCTCTCTGTTCAGTCAGACTAGGTTTTGAAGGGGGTGTGTATCTGTGCCACTGTATTCTGCACTGCTTCTGTATTTTAGCTCTCTCAAGGCTCTTTCCAAGGTTAAGAATGCAGAAGGAATGTAACTCCCTCTCACACTGGGCATCTTTGGCCTTCTTTCTTGCAGGTACGGGGTATGTAGAGACCTCTTATGGGTGGGAAATCCTCAGTACCCTTACTGGTCTTCTTGCTGCATTGAGCATCACTGCAACAGCTCTGCTTCTGTGGAAAAGAAAGGCAAGTTATAACCAAATAAAAAGCGATACCTGACACGACCCATTCTAGGAATTTATTTCATTTGCTTCTAACTTGGCTGGATTGTAAATCCCTAAACTGAAATTTTCCATGCTGGGTGTCTGCCCCGGGTTTATTTATTTATTTATTTATTAAGTTTCGTCTTTCTGAGGAGAAAGATTACAGGAAAGACAAAACAAGTCATGGAATTGTCCATTAAAAAAATTCTGGTAATCATTTTGACTCCAGCATGCTCTGCTTTAGAGCAAGGATCTGACACAGGGCAAGAAGTCACACTAGGAACTATGTGCTGGCCCTGAGAATATTCAAGGAGATGTAGCCTTGTGGTGGACCTTTGGAAAATTGCAGTTTGTGCATGATCAGTCGTGGCTCTTGTTGATTTAGCAGCTCAGTTGTCTAAAGGAGCCCATGTGAGGCTGCCTTTCCTCATGGTGTCCGTCAGACAGGTAATGTCCTGTGCACCCAGGGAAGTGTGTTGCAGCCCTCGTGGCAGGAGGAGGGCAGGACTTTCCTTTTCTAATCCTCTTTCAAGATGGGGGCTATTTTGGTGCAAGGGCACAGCCTGATGGCAAGGAGACTGTGCAACTGCGTTCCTGAGCCATGGGCACAGTAGAAGAAAACAATCAGAGTGTGGAGGGGATGGAGACCAGAGCCTTGGGCATGGGTTTGGCAGAGAAAGCATGAAGAGAGAGAGTGAGAGGGGAAGGTCAGGACAAGGATCCCAAGGAAGCCTGTGTGGAAGTCCCAACTAACTGGGAAAAAAAGAGAGAGGCAAGGACCTGAGGAGCAACCTGCTCCTCAGAGCAGAGAGGGAATGGACTAGACAATCTCCAGAGGCACCTTCCAACAGCAGAGATTCTGTGAGGCTGGAAGAAGGACCCTCCTGAGGGAAACTGAGACTGGAATCTGGAGCGAGGAAGCACTGGAGCTTGGAGGAGGGTGTTAAGGCTGGAGTGACAGGGCTCCTCAAGTGAGCAGATCAGTGGCACAGGTTGGGACCAGCTGGTTAAGGAAGTGAAAGCTGGGATGAGTAGCTGAGGGCAAAGGGGAAACCAGGAGTGGGGAGGAAAGGACAGAGAGAGCAGGAGAAGAAAAGCCAAAAGTAGGGCTGAAAGACCTGGATGAACCAGGGAACGTGTGGAAAAAACTCCGGGGTTGTGATACTGGAATACCTGTTGTTTGGGGAAAACCTACTACTTCTAGAACTGCCACCCTCAAGCATTCAAAACAGCATCCTCTGCATTCTTCCAGAGATCTCAAGGCTGGCTTAAAGAAAACCTGATGTCTTTCAGAACGTAATTTGGGGATTGTTGCTTTCTAGGTAGAGTATCCGCCGTATTTACTCTTTCAGCCTGCTCACTGCCACCATGACAGCAGACTCTCTGCATGCATTTTTATGTGGAGGCTGTGCTGCTGGTGCTGTCCTATGACCCCAAGGGGAGCATCAGGCTTCAGCACACACAGTCAGAGATCATGAGGTTGAAAACAGGATGGCAGCAGTTGGCAAACCTGCTAATCTCGTGAGACCTTGCAGGCAGTCTGATGGAGGGGGAAGGAGTGAAGCAGCAGAGTGACTAGGCTAGAGACGGGCCCCCATCTCCGCTTGCTGAGGCAGTGTCTCCATGGGGATGAGGAGGGAGGCACTGTCATGACTGGCATCTCTAGGTTTTGAGGTGGACCAGCAAGTTTCAGACCTATGGATTGTCCTTGCGGCCCGAAGAGATCACGCAGTCATTACATTTGCCCTCCTGCAGAACACAGCCCATATTTCTCACCACAGCTTGCTCAGACCTGCTGGTTTAAAAATGTTTATCTTTAAGAGAAGCTATTTAGCATCCTCCTTAGTTACTAATGGACTGGAAAGCAGTTCATCGTTTTCATGTGATGTGAATATAATCATCCCACTTCTTTCCGAATTAGAACAGAGATACTTAGCGAAGCCTTCTGCCTTTTCTGCCTTCTCTCTTGCTTGCTGAGCAGGGCTAACCCTTATCTGTGCATGAATGGAGTGTGTTCAAGGAGAACTCCTCTGATGCAAGAAACATTTCAGGGGAAAAGACCTTCCTTCAACTCCATCCTGGACGTGCACATTAGTGTATCACTGACTACATGTCATCATTAATGGTCGTCTGGTGCTCTTCTCTAGACTCCGCGTACCAGCAAAGCTCCCCAGCCAAATCCTGACAAAAGTCACTGCATTTTGCCTCTCTGAAATCCCCCTGCACACTTTGAACAGGGCTCTGCTTTACTCCCTGCCCTACAGCATTGTTGTGTGCTGTTAAATACTTACACCCTCTGTCCAGCTAAGTTTCAGTGGTAGAAGTGATTTCTGTGTACACTCAGGACCCAGTTCTCCTTTCCACTGCTCCAGTGTAATCCAGCAGACTCCTCCATTTTACCCTGTGGTGAGGAAAGGGACTGGCCCATGCTGTGCAGAGAGTGCCAGCACTCTTTGCTGTGGAAGTACTCGGGGGGGTGTGAGCAGCTGGCTTTAACATGACATTGGTGTTCACTTCATTTTTGGGGAGATGGTGCTTCCTTCCAAATGTGTCATTTGGTGTCTTTTCCTCAGCAGGTGGTGTGCCCTGGAAGGAACCAGCTAAATATCCTGAGACAGCAGGTAGAAACGCAGCCGTCTTCAGCCAGCCCACCTCCACCACCTCCTGTCTATGATGTGAGTACCAGAATCCTCCCCCATCCCTTCTGTCCACATCAGGGTACAACCCTTCTTTTCCCTGCCCTGCCAAGGTACAGACAATGCCAGTGTCATGATGTAAACGAGCAGTACCTGCATACCAGCCTGGTACTGGTGACCTTGTTCCTGTGCTCTGCCTTGCTTAGCTCTTCTCAGGGGTGTGCATATTGCTTGTCTCCATCCTGGTCCCACTCGAGGCCTCCCCAGTGCCAAAGCTTTGCACCGTGCCCAGCAGCTCCCTTCCTTCTGCCAGCAGTGTGGCAGCAGAGCTGCAAGAAGGGGCCAGAGAGGGTTCCTGGCGGTAAAGCTAATAGGATCTCTGCAAGTCAGGAAGGAAGGGGGCTCTTGGCCCTGCTCTGTACTGTAGAGTGTCTCAAGGATGTGCCTTTCCCAGCTGGGGAATGATGGCTCAGGGAAGGGGCAGGGAGAGGTGCTCTCGGCCACAGCCCCAGCTGTTTAGAGCTCCTGCTGTGACACCTTCATTGGTGTCGGTGTCACAGACCACTGCAGCCCTGAGCAGGCTGACTAGCTCTCAGGGGCAAAAGGGCAGGAAGAAAGTGAAGGGAGTGTCTGTTTTTTTGAGCATTTCCCTTTTCATTGCCTAAGATCTCTGTTCCCCAAACTGAGGAATGCTGACTGATCCCACTCCTCGAGCCTCATAGCTGCAGCATCATAGGTAATAGGATTGGAGTGGCTCTCTTGAAATGTCAGGCCCAGAACCTCATCTCCCTCAAGTAACCATCACCCCTGATCTCATTTACAACCCATCCAGCTCCATTTAAAATGGATTCCTAATGGATTCCTTTTGCTTCTTACTGCCATGGGGGGGCTGCTCCACTAAGAAAAGAAGGTTTGTTTTTTCCCCCCCTGTGATCTTTGGGACAAACAAGGAGGAATAAAATGAAAGTGAGTAGAGAAGGATGTTGCCTGAATATTAGGAAACCTTCCCGACTGTGAGGTCTATAAGGGCTGCAAAAGTCTCTCAGAGGAAAACCTGTAAGCTCTGCTGCATTAATCATTTAAACTAAACAAAGTGAAGCTCTGGAGAATGTACTACAGAGAGGAGCGTAAGCTCTGCCAAGGAGGCAGGAGACCTGATAGGGGTCAGATATGAACAAGAGGATGGGCGTGCCCCCTTTGCATTCTCACTTTGCGGGGCAGGGCTGGGGGGCACTGTTTTGTGACTCTTTAATTTTGGGAGTAGAAGTTTAAAAGAAAGCACTATATATTGTATGGGATATGTTTATTCTGGGCAAAAAGCAATGCTTTGGGTAGAGGAGGTTGCAGGTTATAAACCTTTTCATTTGTATCAAGTAATTTCTTTTTAATTTGGGCTTATAAAAATCCGAATGAAAGGATGATTTCTGCAAGGAGACAAAAAAAAAAAATCAAATCCATTTCTCGCTCAGTCGGCCTCGTCATGCATCCTTAGCTCCATCTTAATTACATGTTTCATCATGTTGTTCTGTTCAGGAGGCCCCACTAAGACTAATATAGGAAGCCAGCAGAGCCAGCCTTAGGCACAGGCAGTCCCGGGAGCTGGCTGGGCCCTTGTGCTTGCAGGAGCCCTATGGCCCTGGCCCAGCCGGCCTTCCCTGAAGCCCTTTAACCACCTGCCAGCTGTACGGGGCTGTTAGCCAGCCCGGTGTGCAGTGCAGGTGGCTCAGCCCTCTTTGGCAGAGCTGCAAGCAGCCTCGGACCGTCTCCTGCCTGCTGGCTGGTACCAGCCCTCCTGCTGGAGGTTACTTTACTGTGGAGCAGCTGCTGCGGGGGTGTCTCGTTCAGGCATGAAGCGGCAGCTCCCACCACAGATGAGGCATGCGGTGAGAGCAGGGCTGCAAGGTGGGGAGGGGGGAGCGTGGAGAGAGGGCAAGAGCCTTGGGATAGAGGCCCTGTGTCAGATGGGCCCTCAGGACAGGTGAGGGGAGTGGAAAGTCGACAAACCTTATTTCCATTGAAAGACGAATCTGGTGCCACACTGCTGGATTTTGTTGGGACTCTGCATGGTGTAAGCCCAGCCCTGCAAACTGCATTGAAATTAGGTGTGTTGTGAAAACCCATTTGTTAGTGTTAAATTGGGTGTTGAACACTTAATGCTTAATTCATGGGGAGGGCAGAAATCTGTGGTCAGCACTGGGGTAAGCTAAGGCAAGGAAAAGGGAAGGACAAGTGAGAAGTAACTCCAAGTGACGAGATAAAGAAGGAGGTCAGAGATTAGGTGACAGCACAGGAGGCCAGCATGTGCCAGATGTGCTATCTGTGGGGGAAAGCAAGAGGCCAGTCTGGAAAACAATCGGGTCAGGGAACCACAGTGTCCTTGCAGGCCTGGAGCTGGGAGCAGGAGGAACAGGAGGCAGCACAGGACATCGGAGTAAGGGCTTGGAACTGGCTGATGCAGCTCATTAAATGCTCTGTGTTACCCTACGCATCAGCAAGGCTTCCCTTGGCATGGGAAGGGCCCTGGCACACCACCTGCAAAGCCATCCTGCTGAGCATCCCTGGGAGCAACTGCCTTCCACACCAGCTCTTCCAAGTGCCACTGTTTACCTCGTGGTCCCTGGGACTGGGTGTATGCTGTGGAAAGCAGCAGGTAGAAAAAAGCCCTGGTAATAAGGGGGCAGCTGGGCACCCACTTGGTTCCCACGACACTGCCAGGTATTCCTAGACCTCTTTGTCCTCCTGCAGCCCCGGAGCATCCCTACCTCACTGCACCACCCAGACCCAAACCTCTATTTTCCTCCATCTTCCGGCTTAGCTGCCTAGTTAATGAGCAGCTTGGAAATAACAATCTGAGGGACTCGCTTCATCCGCTTTACACTTCAAACAAGCTTTTTTTTTTTGAGCAGCAAACGGAACTCCTGTGGCACAGGTGGGTTCCAGAGCACAGGAGCTTCTCCCTGCGAGGAAGACAAGGAGGCTGCTCAGGGACAGGAAGGCATCTGCCGGGGGTGGGGAGAGAGGCCTGTGTGCCTCCGCTATGACAGTGGCAGCTGGTCAGTCACCAAGTAAAAGTAATTAATTTGCAAATGGCAGTTGGAGACACACTGGCTTTCTTACTGGCCAGCAAAGGGCCAGCATTGTCAACAGCCTCCACGGGAAGAGGGCTTGCAGAGGGAGGGAATCTTTTTTGGAGGTTAAATGCCAAAAGGATCCTTCTTGCTTGTGAGTGGCTTTCACTGCTCACTAGAGCAGTGAAAGAGGCTGCCTGTCCTGCCAAGGGGACGTGGAGCCAGGGGAGCGCAGCACACGGGACAAGGTCCTCACTGTGAGCGCCACAAAGAGAATTGAAAATGAGGATGGGGAAATGGGATTTTCAGTGCGCGCATGTGCACTTGCAAATAGTTGGGAATGTCTGCTGTAGGCAAGTGGGTTGTTGGAAGTGGAAAGCAGACAGGTGAAATAATTTGACTGTTCCTGGAGGAGGGGTGGGAATGGGAGAGCCATGTGGTGCTCCATTTAATGTGGCCCCCTCCTGTCTGAGCGCCTTTGCTCCAAGCCCCGCTCCCAAATGCTGCTCCTCTATCATCTTGTCCTGTTCAAACCACTGTCCCGCTGGCCATGATCCTGAAAGACGCTGAACATTTGCAATTCCTGATGAAATGATGGGGGTTCAGGTGATTGGCAGCCCCAGAATCAAGCCCCCATGGTTTGCTCATGCTCCTCGCTATGTTGCAGGGCACCTCGCTCCTCTGCAATCTCTCCACTAATACCATCTGCCCCTCTTGCGGCCGGAGCTCCTCCCATCTTCCTGTTGCCAGAGAAACAGCCACCTTGGCAACCTGCTGTCATCCTTGAAACACACATGGAAAAGTCCTCCTGATTGTTATGTTTGATCCTTCAGGCAGATCTGGAACATCACTCAAACTGACACGCATCTCCTGTGACACGATTACCTGGGGGACCAGCGGGTGCATACGCGTGTAGGGCATGTGTGCAATTCTCCGTGCAGCTGTGTGGGACCACAGATATGTTTGAAGGCCTGGGAGCATATTGATTTTTTCTGTATTATTCTTTGCTCACTCTAAGAAGAAAGGAGAGTTCTGGCTTGGAAAACACCCCAGAAAATAAATAGAGATCGTGCCCAATGTAGGGTTTCCCATTTTCAACAGCCCCTGTGCTTCAGGATCTCAGCCTCACCTCTCTTCTCGCTCTTGTGTGCCCCAAATAACCATGAGCAAGAGCTTGTGGGTGTCAGGCACCTAAACAGTCTTGGACAATGCAGAGCACTGCCCATTACCTGTGGTCCCCACAGTGCACAATATCCTTTCATGTGGCAGAGGGGTCTTTATTCTGCATTCTTGGAGCGGAGGCAGGGGCATCGTCATTATTCTCCACTGCCTTACACAGGGTCGGTAACATCAAAGCCTGTCTCTGGGAGCCTGAAAAAGGAAGATGATGCAGCTGCACTGTAAAGATTTCAGGGGAAAAGGATGTTCTTTTTGTCCAAGTTCAGGTCAGGAACTTCAAAATTTTGGAGATGGCAAGGGTTCCTAAAAAATGTCAAGCATGAGATGGGGAGCAGCCCGGTGGTCAATTAGTTGTCTTAAACCTAAGTAATTTATTTGACCTGTACTCTCTTCTTTCTTCCCTGTGCAGTGCCTGGATTTGCAGCAAGTTGATGTCTATTCTATCCTCAAGAACAACACAAACAACCCATCACCCAGAAAGAGTCCTCCAGGGAAGGTAAGGGATGGGGCCCTGTTCTTGGAGAGTTCCCATATGCTCTGGGCACATGGGGAAAGAAAGCCCAGAGTCACCATGGCCCGAGCAGGCAGTAAGTGTGGCTCCAGTCCCCCGAAAGGGGAAAATGGGATGTGGCATCCACTCCCCAGCTGGGCTGCACATGTCGCCTATCTTCCCTCTTCCAGCAGAACTCATGCTTCTGCAGCTCTACCAGTTCTGGCAGTCCCAGTTTCGCGCAGATGCTTTGCTGTATGACATACACTGAGAGGCATTGAGGGTTTTGGCATTGCTGCTCCCTCTGAAACGGGACCGACGTTCATGGAGAGTTGGCCAGATGCTGGTCCCTGCTATTGCCTTTTCCAGATTATTTAGGCAGCTGAGAAGTCCTCTGGGATAGAGGAATCTGTGCGCCGAGGGCAGACCCTGGACACAGCTTTGCTCTCACCAGCATTGCACACCTAAGAGCCATTTCAGGGTAGCAGAAGCTAAGACAATGTGAACAGAGGCTGGGCTGATACAGTCTCTGTCAGCTCTGGGGCTCAGGAAAAGGCAGTGTGGGTACATTTTGGGCTCTCATCTTCTTGCTGGGCTGGGAGCTACAAGTTAGAGACAAGGAACTAAATCCACCCATAGTGAAAGTAGCTGCAACTCAGAATATGCAGGTGCAGATCAAGTGAGGGACTACATGAAGCAGACCAGAGGCCCACTCAGCCCTCTACCCTGCTTTTGGCAAGCATCAGCTGTTTCACAGGGACAAAAGTTGCACCGGGCACCCCAGGTAATGTTTCCTTCCTGTTCTCAGAAGTTCATTGTTCTTTTCCCCTCCAGGCCTCTTATCTGCTTAAAAAAAATATTCACTCTTCTAAGGTTGGAAAATGTTCCTGAAAAATGTCTCCTGCTCCCTCCCACTGATGTCCTGTTGGGGAGAGTTCCCTATGCAGTGTGGAGCATGGCACCAGCTTCAGTTGGCACCGTCCCTCTTTTTCATGAAGGAGAGTATTTTCCAGTGTCTGAGGTATTTTCACAACTGCCACCTTTTAGGAAAAGGTGGTCTAAAATCAAGCAGTCTCCTCTGTGTCAGAGCTACTTGCCATGTGGTCTGGTCCCAAGGCCACTGACCTCCTGCGGTTACCACTGTGGCATCACAGTGGTTGGTGGTAGCAAAGGCAGTGGCAGGTATCTGATTACTGAGGGGAAGGATGAGTTGGTTTATATAGGCTGTCATACCCATCATATAAGCATCATATGTGCTGGAAAAACAGCATTCCTGGTCTTATGTTCTTGACGCATTTTGAATTAGTTGGATAGAGAGACCAGTAGGTCCTGATCGCTCTTCCCTGTCCTATTTATTCTTCTATATACCTTTGTCAGCTGCCCCCTCTGAAATGATTCAGTCTGGATGATGAGATGGAGTACGTGTGGGGTTTTGACCCTACAATGGAGCTGTCTGGGCTGTGCTGAATTGCTTGTGTGTGGCCCACACCACTCAACTGCTGCTTTGGGGGGCAGCGGGTCTGTCAAACAGAGCAAGAGGAAAGCAACAAAGCAGGAGCAAAGGAGCATCTGTGTGCGAGTGGGTCTGGTGCTGGTAGTCAGCCAGGGCAGGGTAAAGGTCGAAGCAGAGATGGGAGAAACAGAGGAGAAGAAAGCAAAGAGAGGGGATGGGATGAGCTCTCACACCAAGAGCAGACACCACCAGTCCTTCTGCTGGTCAGAAAGAAGGGAAGTGTGAGTGGCAGGGCCCTGTGGTTTCTGCACAGGAGAATTTGCCTGCACCTTCCACTGCTGTTGCAAGCACCTTGATCAGCTTCCCTCTTGGTCATCCTGGGCAGTGACCGCCTGGGACCCTCATCCTCTGGCTGGCTGTGCCCAAATATATAACAGGATGTTTTCCCTGAGAGCAAGATTTGTGGGCCAGTGGGTTTGGCCTGGGGTGGGAACTGGGATTGCTGAACGATGGCTGAGACTCTACTGTGGAGGGTCCAGGACAGCTGTTGCTGCAGGGTGCTGTGCATAGAGGGGGAGCTGTAAAGGGAGGAGGGCAGAGAGCCCCTGAAATGAGGGCATTTGCATGCTGGACTGTCAGCCAGCTTGGGTAGCAAGGGGTTAATCCTGCATGCTTTGGAGGTGCCTGCACTCAGCACTTTTGTAAAATGTTTCCCTTTGGTGGTGGCAACAGAGAAAATGCTAGTGTAGGTAGGGCTTCCTTCACCCAGTGGCATTTCAGCTGCTTGCTGTGTAACCTTGCTTACAGCAGGCCTGTGCCACACAGCGCTTAAAATATCAGTCTGTCAGCACCTTGTCTACACAAGGAAGGGTTGTGAGGAATAGACTCAACTGTTGAAGAAACAGGATTGAGGAGGTCAGGGAATTCCTCCTTCACAGAATCCAAAGTGATTTATTTTTTTTACCAAGTCCAATTTTCCCTCCCTCCCTGTCTGACAGCTTTTTTTTGGGAAGAGTGACAAGTAAAGGAGGCATCTTTATCCCTTGGGCTGGATTAGTCACGTTCGTCTCTGGTGGAGCAACATTTCTCACTGTAGCGGCTTCCATTTCAGCGGATCACTTATAGCCATTTCTAACAGAACAAACGTCAGTGTCTGCTTATTAACAATTAATTCATCTTCTTTTGAATAATTTTCCTCCATTTCTTTTTTCTCCTTTTCATCATTCTGCAGACACCTAAGAAGCAAGGAACTCTGGAAGAATCCTCTGATACACTGTATGAGAATATCTAACGGGGAAAATCTGACCCTGAGTGGACCAGACATCTTGCTGTATGGCAGAACTACTCTCTTACATACCCCGTTCTCTGCAGAGAACCACAGCGACTTCAGGGCACAACCACAAGGGACTTGTGAACCCCTGGCTCCTTCTAAACTGCCCTTCATTAACAACAGAATGCGTCTGTTCAAACCCCACGGGGATCAGTCTGCATTGATGCATCAAAGCTATTTTGCAGCTAAGCCGTTTGATGCAAAAGAAAAGCTGCTTTTGTCAAGCACTCACACATATCTGTGAAGTGGTGCAGACAGATCTGTGCAGGTTTCTCTCACCTGGCTTGGCTGAAATACTTAAATCTTGATCCTCTCTAAATGATAAAACAATCCAGAGGCCTCCCTACTTGCTGGCTTGATTTTCCAATCCTGACCTGCATCAGTCCATCTGATCCTGTGCCTGTGGCTTTCCTGACATGGCCATCCGGCCTTCATGCATAGTTTAACTGAGATCCAAGTGTCCACCTGCCCATTTTTCCTTTCTCAGGAACCCCACAGTGAAACACGCTTTCTCATAATCTGCTAATCCCATCAAGTAGTCACAGATGCCTGCTGTGGCCATACTCAGCCATCAAATCAGTGCCTCCGAGTAAATGCTTTCCCTTCAGCAATATCAGCAGTGTATGGTGAGGCGTGGGATGCATGGACAGAGATAAAGATGGAGAAAAGGAAAACAGAAAATATCCCTGCCTGACACCATGTCTCAGTGTCAGTGCCCTTTCCAGAACAAGGAAGAGGAAGAAGGAGGTGGGAACCTGAGGAAACTCCCTTGCTGGGGCTGCCGATGCCAAGTGGGTCTGGGGCCAGGTGCCAGCCCAGAGAAGTTCAAGCCGAACTCCCCAATTTCCTGTTCTTCTTGGTAATGGACGTTGTTACGGTTTAGGATTCTGAGCCTCTGTGGGAGCAGGCACGGTACCTCTGCCCCACCAAAACCAATAGGTTTGCCTTTGTTTCAGCTGGCCAGTATTTCCCAACAAGGGTATGTGGCTCCTTTAGCCACCCCTGTACATTATTTGGGCAGGTAGGACAGTTCTGGAACTCAGAACGGCTGGAGGGAGGCCCTAGAGGTGAATTTTCTATTCAAGCTCTGCTCTCTCCTCAGCTGGAACTTGCCTGCCATTTGTGCTGATGCACATTCTAGTTCTGATAGGGAAGAAGTTACGTTAAATATCCATATAACACAATCAAACCAGTGGATCAAAAAGCTGAGGCTGTTTTATCTCAGATTTAAAAACAACAACAAAATAACAACCAAATAAAACTAACCCAAAATAAGAATATGCAGCATAACTTGAGAGGAATCATAGAAACCTCTTTAAAGAAAAAGATCAAATTAAAATTGAGCTCTGGGGTCATAGGACCCTCTCTAGTTAAAGATAATGTTGCTATGCATCAGAGATAGAGGCTATGGAAAATGTCTCCGGGGCCTCCAGCCTTCCTATACTATGTTTAAAGAGATAATCCGCTTATTGCTTTGCTCTTTTTATTAGAAGAGATTTCAAACATGCAATTTGGACTTTCTTTAACCACATAAAAATGCTTTTTCTCTTCCCAGTGTTGAGGAATTCTTTTCAGAAAGAGCAATGAAATGATAGCATGGCTTATTAGACCCTTTTCCCATTTGTTACCTGATCACGGCAATTAGAAATAAATATTTTTAAGTCAACAATTTTAGTGTTTACTAATATGACCAGAAAACATTTGTGTTCACAGAAGAATTTGCAGAGGATTGTACAGGTACAACAATTCCTTTCCTTAACAAATCTGAAGAAATTATGAGATGAATTATAAATATGTTGCAGTATGGCAATAAAATATTCAGCAGAAGCTGGTGGATTAGATGAAAAGCGAAAACTTTCAAAATAATGCTGCTTAGGTTTTGTGTTTTGCTTTTTAAATTTTATAAATGCTAAAAATACTGGGTGCTACTGGAAATTTCCTGGCAAGGAACTCACTTTGCAGTGAATTCATTTATCTTGTCTTTCTGCTACCTTTTTAAATAGTGTGTTTCTTACATTTATGCCTGAACAATTCTATATATTAAATAGCTGAAGCTGTTTAAAATGAAACATGAGAGAAAGAAGGGTATTTGGAATAGAAAAGGCTATTCTAGAACTGTCTGTGCTAAACTACTGTAAGAATCACTCCAGGTTCTGATCAATTAAGTGAAAAAGTAAACATTGGTAAGAAACACTGGCAAATCTGGGGATTTGGGCTGTGCACCAGAGCTTGCCAAAGTCGGGGAGAGGCACTGTGTTGGTTTCAATTGGTTTTGGGTTGGCCCTGCTGGGTTAAGAGACTGCTGCACGAGAAAAAAAGAAGTTTTGAAGCTACGTGGCTACAAGCTGTCACTTCTTTAGTAACGTGTGCCATGGGCGGCCGCGGTAGCATCAGGGGGTGTGAGAGAGAAAGGTATAAAGCAAAAGACTGAGATCAGGGATGTTTTTAAATGGTGTGGAGTTTTCCAAGGAAGTATGAAGGGAAATGCCTTTAGGCACAGCTAGGAGAGCCTAGGAAATGTAATTTATATAATATTGGTGTAGTTACTCTGTAGCAGAGATTTGTTCAGGAAAAAGGCAGTCATTTGGTCTTTTTGTCTTACCTGGCTGTATGGCCCATGAGAATAGAAGCAGAAAAAGAGTATTACTATCAAGAGGAAAAGAATTCATTTTTAAGTGTTGAGCAATGGGAAAAAAAAAAAAAACAAAAAACAAAAAACAAACAAACAAAAAAAACCAACAAAAACACAAACCAAAATAAAACCCCAAACCCCCCAAAACCCAACCAAAGTAAGGATCAGCTACCCCAGCTCTACAAAGCTGAGAGGTGATGACTGTCTTGTGTTTACTCTACATGTTTTGCTTTAAACTGGATGTTGAGAAGAGATTCCTCTTTAAAACTGTGTCCCTAAGGCCCACAGCTCCACTTGCTTCCCCCAGCACGGTGCTCTTATGCACAGAGCACACTCTCAGGCTACGGCGGTGTAATCTTTGATTCCCAGGTGTCAAATTATCCCTTTATATTGACAGGACTTCAGGGAAGTGGAGACCCTTTATCAAAGTAAGCAGTGGTGCGAGGTGGAGATGTGCTGCCTGCCTTCTTCTAAAGGGGGTGCTGTGTTAGCACCAGGGTCCTTTGCCCTCTCCACCGAGCCTGTGAGCCTTTGGTCCAGAGAGATGCAGAGTCCCCCTAATCATCTCACCCTGTTGTCTTAGCTGGCATTGCTGCAGGGGGTGTTGGTGACACTGAGGTCATCTAGTCTCTTTAGAACAACCCCTTCTCAGTGCTTTACGGCAAATCCTAGCTGGAGAAGACAAAAAACTGGGTGCACTTGAGTGGTTTGTTGGTATGTTGGTTTCATCCTTTTCTGCAGAGAAGCTCTTGCACGGATGCCGTTCTGTTGTATGAAACTTGCCAATTGTACTTTGCCTTTATCTGTAGACAAGGAAAACCTTGTTGTGGTGGCTAAGGAGAATGAAATGTATGTCCAAGGTGTAGTCCAAATTGTTCTTCTTCATCGCTTCTGCCTTCTCTTCTTTTTCCTCTCAGGAGGAGCTTCACTGCGGTTAATCATCCGTATGGCAATAGTGTCTAAATACCCAGCTAGGGCTGGTTCTTTATCAAGGGAGGTGCTTGACCGAACAGCACCCAAATGAAATGGTTATTACTGTCTGGTTTGCACTGCTGTCCCACCCAGTGGGACCCTGAGGGTGCGCGAGTCTGGGCCAAGGGCCATAGTCTCTTCTGCTTGCTGGGCTGTCTCTTGGAAAGACCTGGTGCTTCTTCTGCCCTTGGCTGTACTGTGACCCGGTGAGAGAGGGATTTAGGGAAGGCGGTGAGTGAAGCCACCAGATGGTGCCCTAGGTCCTCTCTGCTCCCTTTCGTGTCCCCTGCCTGCCCACATTCCCCTGCCAGCTCCCCGGGTAGCCCCCAGACCCCAGACTCCCGGAGGTGGGCACCTACAGCCAAGCAGAACATCCCCAGCCATGACTCTCCTCTACCCCTGGGGCTGACGCCTCTGCACCCCTCACAGCTCTGCGCCATAGCCCAGGTGCCACCAGCACCTGTGAGGAGATGTGGGCACCTACAGCCAAGCAGAACATCCCCAGCCATGACTCTCCTCTACCCCTGGGGCTGACGCCTCTGCACCCCTCACAGCTCTGCGCCCAGGTGCCACCAGCACCTGTGAGGAGATGGGGACAGGACAGGTTCCCCTCCTTTGCATCCATGAAGTCTGGAGAAATGGCTTCATCGGATACCAGCGCCTTGGCACAGGACTGCCCATGTGAAGGACAGGAGAGAGTGGCTGCTGACACCATCATTGGGTCAGACTGGCTTCTCAAATGCAAAATTGGCCAGACATTGGGGGCTGCTTGGAGCTGTCACCACTTTCTTTCACTGATTGGAAAGGGCATCTTGTCTTGAGTTTGGGAAAATTTACTGTGTATCAATGATGAAAAAATCCTTTACAGCATATGCTGCTCCTCTTTGCTGTGTCAGGAAGCCGATGAAGGCTCTGACACCACTCTTTCTGTGTTTTGGGATTCTGTGGCGATCAAGATTTGCTATCCACAGTGAAGTATCGTTAAGAGTTTATAAATAAAAAAGGAGAAGGTCAGCGAGCACCAGCGACTACCTGATCTCCAAGGGGAGAGGAGAATGTGAACCTCCAATGTCTTCTTTTGCTTAATTCTAGGGCAAACTAGTCTCCACAGCAATGCCAGGGATAAAATGTTTTTCTTAGTTAACAATAAAATAGAAAGACAGGTTACTGTGAGTAACCTAGTATGTTACTAGGTACTCCACTATTAACAACCAGGCCTTTAAGCTGCCAACCTGCTATACAAGTGTGGATCTGCAAGGTTCACAGCACCAGCGCTGACATGACACAGCCTCCTGGGGACAAAGTGTGATGGCGCTTTGGCAATACCGGGCAGGTTCCTGTGAGAAGTGACACAGGAGGGCAAGTTGTCAGCGCCTGAGGCGAGGGGTGTTTAGGCATGAGAGGAGAGCTGCCACAGCCAGCACGCCAGCAGTGCCCCGTTCCAGGAGGGAGTCTTTCTCCTCACCAGCCGATGAACCTCTCCTGGAGGTCCTCTTTTTCTTCAGCCTTCTGAAGTACGTGGGCTGTGTCGTGTCGCTCTGGACCGCATGAAGGTTTGGATATCCAGTTGGTAGGGACCGGCGGGTCAGCCACCCTGCTTTAAGGAGTCACAATGTAACTGCCCAAATTGGAACAGGGTGAACGTGGAAAAGCTAAGGTGTGGGCTTCTTCAAAATGTTATGTCTCTTAATAACCAGTCAGGGCCTCTGGTTTCTATCCCATCTGAAAGATTTGTCTGTCTACAATTTTATGCAACGATATCTGAGCACTTCTGGAGGTAATAATTGTACCCAAAATATTTCTACCACAGTGAGCTTCCCTCCCTTGTGAGGGAATTAGCCCCATAATGCTGCTAACGGTGCTTTTGGCACTGATACGTACCATTAAAATCACAGATTTCAGAAGTCTTTGCAAGGCTCAGTATGACATTTCAGATACATACATGTTAAAAATGGAGACTCGGGAGGTTAAATGACTTTTCAAAAGTTGCAGAAGGTCAGAGGTGAAGTTGGGAACAGAATTCAGGTTCCTGTGTTCATATTTATGTCAGGTCATCCAGGTAGGAGCCAGTAGCTGGGAAAGCAGGAGCTGTTGAGCTCCTTATAGTTTAGGGGGGGAAAGTTTTTTCCTGAGTCAGCAGCACCAGTTTCTGTAGCACTTGGCTTTTCATTTTTGATTTCTCATGCAGGTACCGATAAAGCTCACGTCTGCCTGGCTGAAGTCTGATTGCTGAGGTAGCAGAGCTGCAGGAGAAGTTACTGCTCTCTTTTACAGAGGTATGCATCATTTTGGCAATAAGGAAAGCTCGTAAGAGCCAAATTACCAAGGAAAAGCAAATTATGTATGCTGTAATTCCCCAAATAAATATTTATGGACGGTATGTGACGAGTTGCTGCCCATCCACCCTGTGAAGTCTTCTTGATTGCTGAAGAAATTCCTGAGCTTGTTGAGAGGGTTTAGACAAGGAGGAGCAAATGGCTGCAGCTGAGTTGTAAAGGCGCTCTCTGCTCAAGGAAGGGAGGCAGGGAAGTCCCTACCATGCCAACAGTTAGATGCTGGAGAAGAAGGAGGTGCGAGGAGAAGTGATAATGCTGATAATTACGTGAATGGAAATGCTTGCCATTCTTTTCAATGCTTAAAGGAAACCACAGGTCTGAGGTGATGTAATTCCTGCTCGGTTGGGTTGTTTATTCAAGCAGTGCAGCGCTGTGCTAGCACGTGGGGAAGAGAAAGTAAAACTTCGGCTTGGCTTTTGCTCTCTCGGGATTTCTGTACGCTGTCAGACTCATTCAGGTCAAGGCGGGGTGTGAATCTGAAGTACAGCAGCTCTTCCGGCATGGCCCTCTGTACAGACCGGCCCTTTGCTGAGGAACGTGCAAAACACAGATGGGGGTTTGAAGAAACCAGTTTAATAGAAAGCGCTGTAACTCTTTTCTACTCCTCCCCAAAAGGTTTAAAACAATCTTGCTGTCCATAAAAATCAGGTTAGCTATTTTAGGTTCTTGCAGAGCTAAAATGAATGCAACATCTCTCGTTTCCAGTCATGATAAGTCACTAAATATCAATTCTTAATTGCTTGATTAATCTTGAATTTTCAGAGCTGATAGTGCCTGTCCTAGTGCTTAGACAAGAGCTACATTTAAAAGAAGGGAGAAAACACTTCCCTTTTTTTTTTCTTTTTTTTCTTTTTTTTAATTTAAACGTAGCCTGCAAGGTAAGAGCATGAAATTACAGAAAGGTTTGTAACATATGTTGTCCTGAGAAAGGTGGGCTATTAGGCAGAGTGCAAGTGAAACTGTCAGAGGTTCATGATAAACTATGGGGGGGTGTGTGTGTGTGATGAATTAATTTTAGCATATGCTTCAGAAATTCACTGCAAGACTATCTCAAACTGAAATGTTAGTACACTTATATTTGCTGTATGCTCGTGCGTGTTAGGCCACGTTTTTCATTTAAATAAGCAGAAAGGTTTCCTTCATGAAGATTGTGGCATTTCTATGTAGAAAAAAGGGCATTTAAGGTCAACAGTTGTGGGGGACTATACCCTTGTGTGCTTTATGTATGGTTGGACTGATAATTATCACTGCACTTGCCTCCCTAAGGGGTGTTGTAAAAAAAAAATGTAGACCAAATAAGAAAATACTTTCAAACCCTTTATTGAACACCTATAATTTTTGTGTTGTTTTTTCCTCCCCCCCCTGCGCCCAGCAATGCGTGTGTGGCACATTCAGGGTGAGCAGCAACATGGTGTATCAGCCCTTGCTTGGGAGGAACATACTATACTGTCCAGCATCCTTTTCTGTGTGACAGGCAAGACAGAATATATGATGGCACAGTGTGATGTAAAGGTGTTCTGGGTACACGCTCAAGTTGGCTTTCCTATGTTAGAAAAAGGAATTCTCTTGATCTCATCCCTCTAAGGAATAATAAAGCCTCTGATTTTTTTCATTCCAATTAACTGCTGTATCTGTATGCCACAGACTTCTTGGGAGAGGTAAGTGCTGCTGTCCAGGACATCTACTCAAAGGTCTGTGTAATCCAAGGGGATGTTATGGTGACAATATTAAAACACAGGAGTTCCGTCACTGCTGTTCTTATCAGATGATGATCCAGTGACCTCTCAAGAAAATCCCAGTGGTAAAAGGAAAAATTCTGACCATACGCCTCCCCCCCCACACACACACTCCCAGCCTCTCTGAGTACAGCACTCCCTCCATGGTTACCTGCTGGAACCAAGCATGGTTATTTTGGTCTTCAAGTGACTCCAGTGATGGTGTAGAGAAGGGAAAGTTTCCACCATGTTCAGGGCTGAGACCTATTGCTCTGCAAATGTCCCACTTAGTGGGCAGTTAAAGGGTCCCAAAGGCATATCGTCCCCATCTAACCCCTTCGTGCAGTCAGGGTTTCTTTCTTAAGTGGTTTCTTGTGTGCTTTGCTCCCTCCAGCCTTGCATGAATCAGGTGATGGGAGCTCCTCTGGGATGCCGTCTTGCAGTCTTGTAAATTAATGTTTCCTTTGCTTAATTTAATTTACATTTATACCATTTATACTCCCTCATACAACCCTAAACAGTCTTTCTTGCTCCCTGGTGCTTCTGCACCCCTGAAGTTCTCATACACAATTCCTGTGATGCTCTTCACAGTTGTTATTTGGCCAACCTACACATGCTGTAATCCCTTCCAGCTTTTTTATCATTTTATGTTCCTCCTTTTTTTATTTCCCTCCAAGTTGTTGACATCTAGCTAGCAGAGTTGTCCAGAACTAAACATGTCTTCAAACTGCGGTCTCACCGCTATATTAAAAAATGGGACTGTTGCCTGTATCTCTGAGAAGAGGTCTGTGCCTTTACAACCCCAAATTAAATTAACTGCATGATTTTTGCTGCCATATCACATTGCAAAATCATATTAAATCTGCTGTCTACTGTCTCCCTGAGGTCTTCTGCTATTTCTGCTTTCAGTGCTTGAGCACAGATGATTCCTCTCTTCACCTCGGTTTCTATCTTTCAGTAGCTCGTGTGTTGTACCTACTGCCTTTTAGACACATGGGATTGCTTAGGGTTCCTCTTTGGAAAACAGCAGTGTGATTCCTTACACAGAAGTAAGTTCTCTCTACTTTTTAGCATGAAATAGTCTGTGTCCACCATTTCCCCTCCAAGCTGTCCTATGATAGTCTGCTTCAATGCAATTAAAAGGCATGTACTCTTTTTGGTTTCCAGATATTCCTATTTATAACTGTATATACAGCACTGGCCTATATGTTAATAATCTGCAACAATCTGTCTGAACATCACATACCGAGGATCATGGGTTGAAACTCTTTTTCTGGAGAAAGGGAAACACTGTTCTTTCCTTAGGAGGTTTCTGTCCCAAATGTCAAGAGTATGGATCAGCTCTTCTTTGGTGAGGAATGGCATATTCAAATGTTGCTTTGTGCAGGAGACATCTTTCTACAGGTGGCTCAACACCCTGAAATTAACTTCCCTGGGAAATAAGGTCTATCACAGAAATTGCCATCATCCTCATTTTCTCTAGTATAAATGCAAAACAATGTGAATAGAAGAAAGGAAGAAAAAACCAAAACCAAACCAACTCACAAAACCAAAACACTTTGCTCTGTGCATCATTTTTTTCCCTGGGGTAGAAAACAAGAAAAACAAATGCTCCTTGTGACAGACGTTAGTCAGATCAGCTAATGTGGTCCTAGAAGGTACTTGGATATTATGTTTGTGAAAACAGTTAAGAATTGACACAGAACAGAATACATTTTCCAGCTGAGAAAACCTGGAAGAATCAGTTAAAACAGGCAAGACATTAAAAATGGTGGTGTAGTTGTGGTGGTCTAAAGATCCTGGAGAAGCAAGGTTTGTGGCAAAAGGTGGTATTAGATCGACTGATAGAGCTGGAAAAAGCAAACAGGCTTTTGGGCTCAGGGTCTCTTTATCAGATCTGTCAGAGAGCAGCAAAATTCAAGCTAACTACAGGTTAGGTGCAATCGCTCTTAGTTTAATCTAATTACATGAATCAATTTGACCACTTGAGGAAAAAAAGGAGCACCTATGGAGCGGAAAAGGGTGTGAGCAGACATGATTGACAGGCTGCTGGTTCTTTGCTGGACCACTAGCGAAAAGGGATGGTTTGTGCTGGTGACAAAGGGAGAGGTCAGCAGGGAGGCTGTAACAGGCTAGGAAGGCAACGTCTCTGTTAAATCCGCAAGCTTTAGTATCTAGGGACTGTAAGTTTTAATTCTGAGCTTTAGCTTTTGGGAACATTTTTAGGTCTCCTTTGGGATAAGGATTGAGGGGTCTGAGTTGTCACTTTCTGACAAATATTCTCCTAATGGTGAATATGTGTTTCTGTCTTTTATTGGCTGCCTGTACGCACTCGTTCTAAGACAGCAATTATTTGGTTTCATTCACATGGTTTCTGTGGGGGTATCTCGTGTGCTGGATGAAGTGATGAACTGTAGAGATTTGGGACGAGTACATGCAGGAACAAAGAATTTTGTCGGTTTTGCTGTGGGAGGAAGGGCATTGATTATGCTGTCTGTGGAGCGGTACTGGCGTATTTCATGTTTGATGCTCTGGCGGTATCTGGTTCTGTTTCATGTGTTTTCATCTGTGGATTTGCTTCTTGTAATGAGCTGGGAAAGGGAGAGCCTGAAGGTTAGGAGAAAAGGCACTGGGGGAAAAAATCTTTCAGAGCCAGTAATTTAGAAGATTATTTTATGTGTGGATTTTAGCGTGGAATATTATTGCTACCAGGGGCACGTGGCTGCGGGAGAGGAATGCTACAGTAGAGACTCTAAAATAAAAAGAAAAAAAAATGCAGAAAGCTAATGTGGTGAGAGACTTTGCCAGTCTTTGTTAATTTTGGGTGCACTAGACAAACACCAAATAACCTTAATCCCTTGAAAAGTGATTTTCTAAAAATGTTGTTGTTGCTGTCCTATCTTTATTGTAGTAACTTTGTATCTATTTCCCTGGAAGAGTGACCTTGCTGGCTAAAGCAGATCGCCAGTGTTCCCCTCAGAGCAGGTGCAACAGTATCTGCAGGGCCGGCTGAATCTCACAGCTTCTTGTGCGTGTTGGATGGCTGCTGGTCTTACTGCATCTGCTTTATAGGGGAAGTTTCATGGTCTGTGGGTTCTTGTGTGTGTGCTAGCTTGCAGGGTGCCATTTTTTAATGTCAATGGTGGTGTCCAGAAAGCTGATGCCAGTGTAGGAGCAATGTTGGGACTGACTAGAGCGGCATTTATTGAGGCTCATTGAATTTGCAGTTGTATTTGATGGAGTCCAAGGTTTTCTGAGCTGTCCACATTTCTGATAGAAATGTCGTCACCTGTGTTTTCTATATATGGCCTGGCTTGGTGGTGTAATGTTTTACAGACTTGGCTTGTGATGAAAAATGGCATATAGGGGCATTAAAGAGCTGCAGAAAGGTGATCTTTCTCTGCCCCCCCACTTACAGCTTGGCAAACAAAAGGAGATGACTAAATGCTGTCTGAAGAAGAGAGCTGGATGCTTGCTGCATGATGTAGCAGATATGAAAATTTCACACGGTTAAAAAAAATTATATTCAAGGAAAATCCTTTGGAAGCTGTTAAATAAGAAGACCTTGGCTGTGGGTTGGGAAGTGCTTGACCCACAGGATCACTACTGTCATGGGGGATTCTTCTGGGACAGCATTGCAGTCCACTTCTTGGAGCCAACAATCTGTCTTAGGGTTTGTCTGTTCAGCGCTCTTGGAGGCAGGATGCTGATCTGACTCAGTACTGCTATTTCTCTGATCTCTTCTAGAGAAAACTAGGGTTTTTCCTCTCTTTCATTGCGAGCCCCAACTAGAATGCACATAATTACGTTTTTATTTACTTTCCAGACTGCTGCTGCAGGCCCAGGCCTATGCATCAGGGCCCAAAGCACACCACCAGCAGCCTCAGGAGGGGAACAAACCCACTGTTCAGGGGGCCGTTTTGCCCACTGCTCCCCCACGCTAAAGGAGGCTGGCGAAGCCCCTGCCTACCTGACTTCCTTG
>KL284294.1:0-15945 GCA_000699545.1 Podiceps cristatus
ACCAGGGGGACAGCCTAGTTTCAGTGCTGGTTTCTCCCATGTTTCTGCATGTCATGCAGTCATTGGGGCAGAGGCTTGTAGGTAGGTCCCTTTAGCCCTCTGAGTGCCAATGTATTAGACAAATATCCAGTGGGGGGAAAAAAAAAAAAGCTAGACTTAAAGGGAAGTATAGATCCATACCTGTGGCTTGCATTTAGATAGGTTTAAGTATATTCTGAATTTATTCTCCTTTATTTTGGGGCTCTTATAGTATTTTCTGGTATTTTCTGAATAAGTATGCATTCATAACCTTTTGTGTTGGGATGCACACATGTGGAGAGTCCAGCATGTTGCAGAGATGCTGAAGGCACTGCACATCCGTTGCACAGAGTTTGTATATGCGTAGTAATTCAGATGCAATCAAGGTATGTAGGACCCACCAGGGATGTGTTGTAGAGTGTTTCTGTATGTACAGAGTAACCAGTTATGCAGCATAGTCAAATATTAGGCTGCCTGGTCAGAAATACTGTTCTGACTCAGTTGTTGGAAATATAAAGAGATCCTAGGAATAGGTCTGAACTCCCCTTCTAACCTCTGAGATAAAATTTCTGGCTAGAAAATCTGGCCACATCCAGGAAGTGGCAGGCGTATGTATAGTAGTCCTACCCAAATCGTACCCTGAGTTCCCATGGTGGGAAACCGATGCAAATAAAAGGGGATCGGGCTGACGTGCATCTGTGTGCACAGACATGCACACTACAGTAAAATATTGGGCTACATTCCTTGCTCAGTACTATTGCTCCTGGTAGTAAACCCACATCCGGCAGGGATGGAAGAAGGAAAACCAGCCACAAGAGCCAGACAACAGGCACAGAAGTGACTGAAGGGCAGCCTAGGGAGAAGCAAGTTCTGGGAAGCATAATACTGCTGGGCAGGCTCCTGGGGCCCTATGGATCCTACTGACCTGGCAGAATCCCTGGGGGCAGTGCTGGTGTCGCTTTTGCTTCCCCCACCTTGCAAGAGTTTGCGTGTAAAGGCCATGCAAAGAAGGCAGCTTCTTTTCTCTGTGGTGTCCCTGAATTGTGTTCCCCTGAAAGCGGAACACAATTTCTTCAGCTTTGTAATTCAAAAGTATTTTAATTCTGTAATGGCATTTATTCTTCAGGCTGTGAATTGACCATAAATAGTTCTCTGCAAGAATTTGCTATTGGCACTGTGGTATTTATTAGAGACAAGTCAGATAAACCACCCTAGGCTAGACTGCAGCCCTTTTGGTCGCTGTTCATAGCAGAAAGGAGGCTGGGAGGACCGGGGGGGGATCTCCCCACATGAAAGCACGGCACAGCTTTCCGCACTGCTTCCTCACTGCATCAGCAGCAAGGGAGGGCTGGGAGAAAGAGAGGGAGTGACCTGGACACAATACAGACCAGAAACCTGTACCCCAGAAAAGCTGATAGCAGCCGGGGGAGTGTGCCATAAATCAGAGCAACTTCTTGTACTTATGGATAGATCTAGAGGAGCACCTCTACTCTGAAAAGTGGAAGAGGCATCAATACTGTCGTCGTGCTCCCTGATTCTGTGACTCCTGTGGTCCCTATGTTGAAGAGCATGGTGTGGAGCATTGGCCACGATACTGTGTGACCTCCTTCTGACAGCATCAAAATGTCCCGGCATCAAAATGTCCCAGCGTAGAAATGCCAGGGGCAGCGCGGGCTGGTGGCACTGCTGTGGCGTCTCTGGGGCAGGGACTGATGGCCCCAGGCTGGGATGGAATGTGGACCTGGGCCATGGGCAGGGCAATGGGGGTCCCGGGGGAGGCTAAGCAGGGACAGTCATGGCTGGCAGTGCCCTCAGGGACCTGACAAATACTGATTTGGGCAGGTCCTCAGGTTTGTACTCATTGTACGTGACCTTATGTACCAACATAAATATTCTGTGGTGGATATTCATGGATGAGCTTCAGTGACTTAGGAGCACATGGGCCAATGGAGCTCAGCATACTACATAAACTCTGAATAAATGCATAAAGTAATCACGGTGACTGCTTCATGTAGCCCTATTTGCAGACATCTAAAATTAGCAGTGATTAAAATAAACTGCCTTGAGTTAACACAGTGTCCAGAGTTGTCATACACACACCATGGATAAAACAGAACTCAGCTCTTGGAAGTCAGTGATCAGGCACTTCTTTCCAACATTTTAAAGTTAATAACATTCTTTATCCTCAAAGCAGGCCTACTTAATTGCGAGCTGATTTTGCTGTACGGTCATTCTGACACCTACAAGTACTAACTCATTTTTATTCATTCCCACCAGTGAGATCTGTAGAGTGGGAACACTCTTTGGTTACAGAAATGATTGCCTGAGCTTTGATGCGGTGTCACCACCTTTCACATCAAGAAGAGCACAAATCCCAGGATCAATCAAGGAGAATCTGCTGTCTCTGATTTGAGTTTCCCACGTGCTTTATTAGTTTAAACTTTTACAGTGAACAGAGCCTCACAGAAGAAGCCATGACACAGTGGAAGAAAGAACAGCTGAACTGTTTGTTTCCATTGATCAAATCCTAAGCCACTTTGCAGGTAGGTATTGGCTCGAAGACTGATGCGACAAGATAAAAGAGTCTCCCTGTTTAGGATAAATCTTCTGGAGGCAAACCAGCCCAAAGGTCAACCCATCCACCAATAAGGGTGTCATTTTTTGTCACTTGGAGAAAATATATAACAATGATTACCAGTGTGTCTACTGCTTATTAAAAATAAATCCCATTCTTTCTGTCACATTCAAGAACTTTCTGAAATTCCTGTACTACAAAAGGGTGACTGATGTGAGATGCAGAGTGTTCCTGTTTTTAGGTTTATAGCTATACTTGCCAGTCTTTGAAGTGCATTGATACGAACCAGAAACAGCTGGATCTTCAGTCAGCAAAATGGGAAAGATAGGTGGTGCATAGTCATTGAATTAAGAAGCTTCGTTGCTGCCCATAATCACTGATTGGATATTATCTAATAGCAGAAGAAGAGATATTGTTAACATCTGATGGTTTCAGTTTCAAGTATTTTTAGGAGATGCATCAATTGAAGCAGTGATTAGACAGAAGTGGACCAAAACCATCAGTTGATTGCATTTAGACATTACAATCTCATTTTAAAATGAATGAAAACAAGTCTATAAATTGATTCAGCTGTAATTTCAGTCTGCCTGTATGTTATGATCTTACTCTGTTTTGCAAACATCAAAGTGAACTGATTTATGTCAAATGACCAACACTGTTTTCTCCACATGAATAATTCCCGTAGCTCATTTCTACTGGGAAAGAGAAATACCTTTTATTTCTGTTATGTGCCGAGACACAGTTTAGAGCAATTAGCTGCATTTAGGATACTTCAGATTATTTTCTATGCTTCTGACAGGTCAAGGAAAGTAGCCTGGCAAGATCTGTTTTGAAAGAGACATTATGAATATGTCCAAAGCCATGTATACAGCTGGGTTCAAGTGCTTCATTTCCAAGGTCTTTGTTTTTGTAGGAAATAATGATTGAGACTAATGCCTGTATACATTCATCAAAATGGGTATTTTCTTGACTGCCTATTCAAACAACGCCTCTGACACGGTTTCCGGTTAGTATCCCCAAGGCTTACAGCAGATGTTTGTTTGATGGGCTCTCATCTCTACTGTTACTTGGAAAGTCCATTTGGAAGTAATAGCTCTATTACAAACCACAGAAAGCAGAGGCAACATTATCAGAATTATTTACCCTGGGCAATCCAAATGAAATTCCTGAGGGGGAAGAACATCTAACCACCATGTCCATTAAAACTATTTTGGGAAAGTGCTATGAAATAAATGCGTTCATGCTCTAAAGATCCCTTCTCAATGCTGCTAATAGGCTTTCAGTGCTGCTGGCTGTCCGAACATACAGACGCTGTATGTTCTTAATGTTGTGGAGTCGTAGCCGATGCTGTGGTATTTTGTTCAGTAAGGCTGCTTTTCTGTGTTGGAATAGGAAAGCAGTTTCAAACGTGATTATGTTTGTCTGGTTTTAATGATCTATTAAGACAGCCTTGGGTTCCTCACTCTTTTCAGAGCCTTCACTGCACCTAAAACTGAAGCCAGTGACAACCGTGTTTAAACAAGGATTTAATAAGGAGGGGTCTGGCATGGTTTCCTTGACCATCATGAAAAAGAGGTTTTAGGTATCATCATCTCTCCATTTTATTTAATGTCTGAGTCACTGGCTGAAATAAAATAGTGATTTAACCTTGACACGGCTCAGTTTAATCTTGTCTGTGTAAGCACGAGCAAAATGGTTCAGCATGGAACTTTAATGTGCTTTCAACACAACTTGACCGTGTCTCTATCTGCGTGACCGACCTGATCTGTGAAAGTCAGGATGCTGTCAGTTGGACTACAACTTGAGCATAACTGTACTATCAAGAGAGAGTTGATCTGTAACAGTATTTGGCTCCTATATGCTGCCTTTCAGCCAAAGCGTTTTTCTAGGATGAGTAAGATTCATTAGAACTAGTCAAAGATTGACTTTCTTATTGTTGTTTTTTCATAGAGCTAAAATAAGCTTTTAGGGAAGAAAAATAGTTTTTATTTTTCCCTTGGACTTCATTGAAAAGCTTTGGATTTTCATTGCCAAAAATGAGAACTAAAAAAAAAAAAAAAAAAAAAAAGGCTCATGATTTTTTATTCCAAACAGCCAAAACATTTATACAAAAATAGGAATTTTCTTGCAAACAGCATCTGTTCTACCCAAGGCTTCATTTTGACTTATCCCTTTCATACCATTAAGGCATCTGAAGCTCAGACAAATGAAGTGATTTGCCCTGGGTGCCCCAGTAGGCTGGTGGCAGTGCCCCGACGAGTCCTGTTCCCTGACATCCACTCTCATGACTGAGCCTATTCTCCATTCCCACCCCTCTGCGGGAAGAAAGACATTCATCAGTGCTCAGGAGACAGCTCTAATATTGAGAATAGTCCTCATCTTCAGAATAGAAAACTGGCCTGATAATAGTGTATCTGCTGCTAAATGTGACATTATTTGGATTTAAGCATCCTCTGGAAAGACTGTGCTGCAGACTGAGGCATTGAGACTGTGAGGAATATTATATAGGGTCACATGTCTTTCTTCTGCTACTGTCTACCAAACACTTCCTTTAATGAAGAAGAAAGGGATACAAAGGAGAGGGAAATGTAAATCATGTTACTGAGGCCTATGTAACCCTCTGTCAGAAAAATGGCACTTAACAATCAGAGTCTTTGCTACACAGTCACTGGACTTTTTAAACAGTGGTTGGGTTTAACCGGAATGCATCATGCTTCAGTACCGGTGTAAACATTATACCCTATCTGTCTATTGTATAAGTTTCTGCTTTGTGGGCACCAGGAAGGGTCTATTTCACATGGTATCTGCTGCTTCTTTACCTACTACTCCAGATTTTCCATAAGAGTGTATTTTGTGCTTTGAGATGATTTATTACTGTGGCTTCCTCAGCCTCATTTGAATAAGGATTTAAATAACTGGATTTCCAATCTTTTCTTCCTATTTGTACTGCTGTTATATTTAAGCAGCTTTTGTAGGACATGGGGCCTGTTATAGCCAGAAAAGAACATATTTTGAATGTGATACTCTCCAATTTAGGCAATAGTGTTAAGTTACTAGGATTATATTCTTTGATTGTCATTGATTAGGGAATGCATCTGGGGAAAGGTGAGTGCTTTGATAAACTGAGACAGTAGTTCTTAACGTATATGTTTTTAGTGTTACTTGCCAGCAAGCTGTGTCAGCTCCTTATTGTGTATAATACAATATATACAAGGTAATATATATTTTTAATGCTTTTGCCTCAGGAATATTGACTAAAGACTTTCCTTTCTCTTTGATGGGTAATCGGTATATATATTTTCTTCAGGTTACAAGGCTTGTTATTTCCATCTCTTCATGATTTACTGAAGAACTATGAGAAGTAAAGCTTCAAGTGCCTGCACTCTGTTCAAATGTCATGGATGAATTTCATTAACAATTGCAAGGATAACTTGAATTTGACATTGATCGGATAAGTGGAAGACTAGGTATTATAGCAGAAAATGTATTGCTGGGATTGGCATGAGTATATGGAAGTCACAAACAGATGTTCTTCCTTGCCCAGATCTGATGATGTTACCTGATGAGGTGGGACCGTAGAAGAAATGTGAGGAACTAGGTTCCACTGCGTGTTGTTAGGAACTAGGCAAGTAGTTGGCTCCCAGCAAACAGAGGTGGGTTCAGGATTTGAGCATGAGCAGGTAGGAGGCAGGTCAGGTAGAGCTGGCACTGCTCCTGCAAGAAAAGACAGCGATGGCCGAAGCAAAGTTTCTGGCTGGCTGCAAAAGTCACTTCCACTAGAAAATACTAAGCTGCTTTCAGTAACTTCTGCCCTTAGCTCCTTCAGAAAATTATCACTATAATCCTCTTTCTGAGGATGGCTTCTTTAGCTAGCTCTAACTTCCTATTTGGTCTAAAGTTTGGATGTGTTCCCTTTTCTCTCAGAACTGCTTTCTTGGCCTATTTAAAGCGATTGTAGAAAGGAAAAAGAAAAGGTAGCAATCTAGTAATCCTGGAGGTGTATTGCGAGACTGTAATCTGGACTGTAGTCATCCATCCTCCCTGCGCTCCCTGGCAACGTGCTATTGAATTACCACACTGTATGTACCCAGTGCATATAACAAATAATGAGGTCTCATGCTGAATTCATAAACAATCACAGAGAAGCCTCCAGGTTGTTCCCAGTACCAATATACATTATGCAGGCTAATGTTCTGTAGTGTAATTGTACATCATAGACCTTCCCTGTAGACCATATTACCTAGTTCTACTCGACTTTCTTTAAAAACACATACTATGGATTTATGTTCTTGTAGCTTAACAGGTACTCCTCCTTGAGCCTTGTAAATGCAAGAGCTGGAAATGAACACTGGTGTCCAAGACTTACAAACTTCAACAATATTTTTACTGTCCCCTCGGCTTTCCCTGTCCCAATGGTTGGATTTTAGGCTTTGGATCTTGGACACTTTTGCAGCACCTTTCCCTGGGGACCCATGAGCCTGCCATAAGGGAGCACCTGGATTGCACAGAAGATCAAGGAGCATTTGCATCCTCTCAGACCCTGGGCTCAATCTTGGCAACTGCTTCTGTGAGGAGAGGCTGGGCAAGAGCAGGGGATGTGGTCTGTGACCCTCGAGCAATACCTGCTGTATTCTGAAGTTAAATGTGGTGGTCAATACTCTTTGGTAGTGACACTGATGCATGGAAACGGCATGAAAGTGAGGTCTGAGAAAAGTAAGATACAAATGGATTTATACTATCTTGCTAATCAGCTAGCAAGTAGTACAGCTTAAAAGGTACCTTTAACTTGTACAGTGCCTAGCATGGTGACAAGCTCTTTCAGGTGAGAATAACCAGGAGAGCGTGGTGAGAATATGATATATTGGACTGGGTTGGAGTTTTGGGGTGGGGTTTTGCTGTTGGGGGTTTTTTTCTTCTTTCTTTTTAATGATGATAGATGATCTAGTCTTTTGGAAGGCATTTATAATGATCAGTGTCAATATTTACGATGAAATAAAGCACTCTAAAATTTATTCATAGTCACTGAGGCTATTTTTCACTTAGCAGTAATGCACTGAGTGCAGAATACAGTCAGATATGTTAGCCAAGAATAAGCTCAGGCCCTAGTGTAGGGCTAAGGATGTTTAATGTATCTTGACAGTCATTAAGCAGTTGTTAAAGGACTGGCAATGAATTCATTATTCTCCTTATGAATCAATTCCTATTTATAGCGAACTATCAAAAATTCCACATTATAATATGGAGATTGAGATCATACATAATGGTTCTTTCACCAGAGGCAGCCATGAAAGGACCGGTGAGACTAGAACAAATTACAGCTAATGATAGACTCTTTCGCAGAGAATTAAACACTTTAATTGGTCAATCAGGTTGGGCATTTGAGAAAGGAAGACTTGCAATTATGTGAAAGCCTGCCTACTATACTTTGGCAGTTTTATGGGCCTCTGGTAATTTTTTCACCAGGATTTAGATTTGTCATCATGTTCTAATGCTCATAGCTACACCTAGCCAAGAAAAAAAGCTGCTACTTGGCCTCTTGGGTTTTGGGGTTCCTTTGGAGGAATGAAGTTGTTAGATGAAGATTTTGGTACTGATACACTGCTGTCTTGAAGTGCAATTCGTTCATGACATCTGTGTATCAGCTAAAGTGTCTTTTGAAGGCTTAAGTGAGATGTGATACCCAGACCTTTCCACTTAAGGGTGAATGTCACTCTCTGCATACGCATGAGGCAGTGGCATCAGTTCCTTGTGAGTTGCCCATGCTTGCTGTAGCGCTGAAGTCAGGGACATCAGGGTAGCAACACTCAGTAACAGTGTCTGAAGACATAGGGTTTGTTCCATATACTTCTTTTTCAGGTGAAAGTAGGCTTGCATCTTGCATCTAATTCACAAGAGCTACATCAGTGTACATTAACTAAAGACCCAGGTCCGTGCAACAAAATTCGTTGTGTGCATTCCTGTGGAAAGCCATTCTTCACTCTACCTCCATTGTCCTCCAGTTAAATATCAAAACAACTCCATATAATGTCTGCCTTGCATGCTTAGCTTGTCATTTGTTCAGAGAAGAGTTTATCTCTTAATGTGTGTTTTACCAGCCTGCTCACTACACTGCCCTGGTTCTCAGTAGAAGCTTTGAGGTGCTAATGTCGTGTTGCAACTGCTTTTAACCGCCTGTGTTACAGCATCTGTAACAAAGCACCATTGTGCAGGTTTCTGGGTGTCCCACATGAATCAATGAGTTGGAGCAGCTGTTCTACATCAGAAAAAGCTCTGCCTGCCTTCTCTCCTCTGGAGAGTTTCATATTAGAAGTGAGGTAGGGTTTTGTTCAAAGTGAAACAAGACTCTACCTTGCAGCAGAGAGCTGTTCTTGCGTGATGATTGTGTGGAACATGATGTGCTTTAGGTATGGCTAGTTACAGCTAGAAATGATTGCGTTACATCACTAGTTAAAATTTGTATCACAGTCTTTGTGCTGTGCTTATTAGCCTTTGCCCACTTGGGAAAGAAGAGCAAAAGCAGATCACGTTGGGGATACGACAGAAGCCCCAGAGCTAAGCAGTCTCTCGTCCTGAGTTGGGGCGACAGACCGGTCTGCGGTCTGGGATCAGAGGACATAGGACTGTTTTGGGCCAAGCATGTGAAGGCTGCAGCAAGGTGATGCAATGGAAGACAAAACTTTACAGTTTGTATAGTTTAGATGCCAGGAGAGAAAGGGGAGCTAGATCTTATACCCCACCAGTCAGAGACTTGCCATTGCAGGGCCAGGTCCGAGGGGCTGTGAAAGCAGCGGCTGATGGCTCGGTGGCTTAGCTCCCCTAAGGGCTGACGAATGGTCACATATCCTCACTTCCCCCAGGCAGATGAATCCTTCATCCAGCACTCGCCATTTAGAAGACGAGACAGTCGCCAGTCCTGACAAAAAGCAGTTACCTGTGGCAAATGGCAAGAGGAGAATAACGATTAGCAGAAACAATACAACCCCAGAGGAAATCATGCATCAAACCAGGTTTGTTCTCTGCAGACTTTTACAGAGGAAAAGCCACTTTTCCTAAGGAGAAGACACTTCTCTTGGCTAAGCAGAGCAATGATAAGGGCAGGCCCTCCCAAACCATACCAGGCCCACAACCCCACGAGGCAAGGGGCACCCTGGGGTGCAGCAGGCTTGGCCGGGGCCCATCCGCGGGGCAGGGGCAGGTCCCAAGCAGTGGGCATGGGGCTGGGCAGGGGCCGGCCTGCAACGCAGCTGCAGCACGCTCCAGTCAGGCCTGGGGCCATAGGCCCAGGTAAACAGCTGCTCTCAGGGAACAAGGGGAGCTGGGCTGGGGGGGAGGAGGGGGTCGTGAAAAGGTGTCCCTACACATGAGGCAAATCCCAGCCTGTTACTAGATAAAGCTGGTTTTTGTGCAGATACAGAGTGGAAGAGCTCCGCGCTGGAGCTCTGGTGAGTGATGAGGAGGTGAGGTGCCTGCAACTGCTCTCAGCGCAGGAGGAGGGAAACCTGCAGAGGCCGAGGGCCCAAAGGGGACCCTCCATGATGCTGGAAAGAGCTTAAGCAGCGAAATGCGCACATCGTGACACCTTGAAGGTAAGAAACGAAGCTGGGTGTTTAGGACGAGAGGAAATGGCTTCAAGGTGATAGGACAAGAGGAAATGGCTTCAAGTTGCGGCAGGGGAGGTTTAGACTGGATATTAGGAAAAACTTCTTTACTGAGAGAGTGGTGAGGCATCGGAATGGGCTGCCCTCACTGAGGGTGGAGTCGCCCTCACTGGGGGCGTTTAAGGAATGTGTGGATGAGGCATTGTGGGACATGGTTTAATGGGCAGGGTGGTGGTGGTTGATGGTTGGACTTGATGATCTTACGGGTCCTTTCCAACCTTAGTGATTCTGTGATTCTGTGATTCAGAAAAGGGTTCTGTGATTCAGACACTGGTTTCCCACGTTCACAAAAAGCTGCTAACGGGCAAGGTGCCATCAATGTGGGATGTTCAGCCTCCTCTGCGTGTGCTCTGCACCTCCCAGGTTTGATAATAGCCCTGGCATAAAGTACTGCTCACTGCCATCGGGGCGGGTCCTGTCCCCGGCTGCGGTGAGGGCGGACCCTACGCACCTCAGGGCACACAGAGACATTCCTCTGCAGCGGGTGCTTACAGGAGGCACAGTGCACGTGTTGGGGACTGGCAGGGGTTCAGGCCGCAGCTTGTCAGCAGCGAAAGAGAAGAAGAAACACTGGCTAGCTGAAGAGCCCCATTTCTGCCCGTGCCCTAGACCCTGTGTCAGCCATGCTGCCATGGCACCTGCTGCCCTGAAAAACCATCCGGCTGGCTGGCTGCCAACACAGCAACCAGAGCCTGGGCCTAATGCACCCCTCACTGAGTTATAGGCTCAATCTTATTTGCATGGTTATGCAAACAGCACCTATGCTGGTGTGAGGCAGTTTGACCTTTAAAGAAACGTCCTCCTGTTTGGCTGCTCAGGTAGCAGTGAATTCTGCAGCCCAGGGGCGAGAGGCCACAGTCTGGGAAAGGGGCCAACAAAGCCGCCGTGAGGTACAGAGACAGAAGTGGAGGCAAAGAGACGTCTCTGAAAGCCAGGTTTGCTTTTCCTTCTCGCCCTGGGAGCATGAGAGGGTGGCTACTCCTCCTGAAGAAGGAATCCCCCTCCTCTGACTCTTCCCAGACCGCAGCCACGGCTGCCCCATACACATGGAGCCCTCTTTCACCGTGGGCAGCAGGACCATACCATTGCCCCCAGAAGTCTGCTGCCTCCTTTATGTGTCTGCTTTGCTTGGGCTTTAAACTCCAGTCCACAGCCCCTTTGGGAGCTCAGGTTTGCTTAGGTATAAAAGAGAGTTTGTTGAAATTCACTGCAGCTTATTCACCAAATGCATTACAAATATTATTAAATTAAATGTAAATGCTTTTGAAATGCAAATACCATCGAAGGGTTTTCTCTCTTTTGCTTTGCTTAGGCTCACAGGATAGGGAAGCTGACTCACGGTAGGGTTCTCAGGAGTCTCTAAGCTTTTAGTGTTCTGGCATTTACTACCCGTAACTACACTTCTCATCTTCAGATGACAAATTGGCCCTGCACCAGGGAAGCCATGTTTATTCAAAATATCCCAAGCTTCTTTATGATTGTGACAAATCCATACTCAAGGCTTGCTGCCAGCTTGAAAGTCTGGATCCCGATCAACAAACTTTGACGAGAATCAATTCAATGTAACTTGCTATATTAGCAGATGAAATGTGACTGGGCCCCAGGGAGGTGAGAAGACAGCAGAGCTTCTGTTAACAGTTAGACAAAACTGCTGCCTTCGTGTGTGCATTTGGATGAACAATAGCTTTTTGATGCACTGCACCTTCTTCATCTTCCGTCCTTCCTCTATAGAGAAGCACATGTGACCTAACAACTCTGACCTTTTGGCTTTGTCTATTATGATGATATATTAGTACTCTACCTTAGGATATGTTAGAGAAGTCCTTGTTTTTCCCTATAAGAGTACTTCTATAGGCTTTAAAAACTATTATTTGTTGAACTGTTCTATGTTTTCAGAAAGTGTGGGGACACCTATGAAGTCATGCTGGCCTCAGCTTCATACTGTGTTAGAAAATGAAGGGGTGTCCAGATTAACTGTTTTCAGAGGTCCCACATGTTTATAACTTGTCCTCCTCACTGTACTTGTCTCTTCTCATCCCTCTTTGCTGTTTGTTCACTGTTCTTCCTGCCCAGCTGGGAGCAGTTCCCCACAGATGTCCTGTGTCATGCAATGGCCCTGGTAAAGAAAATGCTTATTGTCTTCTTCATCCCCACTGTGGCAAGCAGGAAGTTTGGCAGATGACATTTCCTGTCAGGAAGTCAATACAGGGCATAGGAATCTGCTATCTCAAAAAACTTATCAAGCAATGCAATTTAACGTAAAACTACTTTAGTATGAACAACTACAATTGTTATTCATGGCTTAGTCTCACATTTGCATTGTTATCTACGAATTAAATTGTCACATCTCTGTCCCATGTAAGATTTGCGATTGCTTTGCAAGCTGGAAAGGCAATTTAAATTGAAGGCCCCAGTTAATAATGTACAAGATAATCAGTTTCACATGACTGTTTTCAAAGATGTTAAGTAAAGTATCAAAGAAATACAAATACCATGTGACATGATTAGCGTCATACAGAAACATTTAGGATCAACATGGTATCTTTGGTATCTACCTGGTAATTATTACTTTGTTTCCCTGGTTTAATTACATTTTTACCCCTAAGATTACAAGATAATTATGCTTGAATTTATTATAGGAAACTAGAAATTGCATGGTTTGTTAACAACAGACAAGCAGAGTATAACTGGCAAACACGACATGGTTATTTGTGCAACATCTGAATGCATGTATTACTACTTCAGAGATCCAAGATTGCTGTGTGAGAGGCAAGCGTGAAGCCTAGCCAGTTTAGCACCTGGTAATAGGAAAGCAAGACACCAAGGAAAACCCTGCATTGTAGAACAACCTGGCAGTTCTCCAGGGCTGGAAGCAAAATCTTAAAAATTACGTTTTAGCAATGTAGCAATTTACTACACCCTATTTCCCCTTCTATTTGTGACTTTTTGTCTTGTGTGCTGGAATGCCAAGAAGCATTTTTACCTATTGCATATGTTGTAGGACCAGCTTGACTGAAAAATATCTTCTGTGACTGTAGCGGACTGGACTTTGATGACCTTAGCAGTTTCCATATTAAACAGAGGGAGGTAAAGCTAGTCATGTTGGTTTTTTTGGTTTGAGTTCTGAGAAGATAACGCATTCTGATGGATAGGGCCCAGGGCAGAAAGTGAGAGGACTTGCATATTATTCTTTGCCCTTCTCCTAGAGGTATTGCCCTTTGACTGGTGGAGACAGATGTAATCTCTTTACAGAGACCCTGCCTAGCACATTGCCTCTCCAAACTCAGTTAAGCCTTCGAGGCACTGGCAAAACCTATAAAGGTTAAAAATGACACAGTGGAAACGGTCTCCAGTCAGTGATGGGGATGGTATTCTCAATTAATTAGCAGTAGCAGGGAGCTGTATACTTCAGGGCTGCATCCTTCAGGCATTGATCAGGCAGGTTTTGCTGTGGAGTCAAGGGGCTTTTAGTCTGAGTGACACATAGAGAATTCAGCTTAGGTCCTGTTGAGTCAACAGCACTGGTGTGCTACAAAATGTCACTCAGCTGAGAGTCCAGCCGTGACCTGTGCCGGGGCAACAGCAGTCTTGGCTTGGAGTTGCCTTGTAGCTATTGTGTGTTTCTAGGTAAACATAAAATTCTCTCTGCTTGGTTTTTTGTTCCTTGCATACTTAAAACAAAACAAAAAAAAAAATATAAAAAGAACAGAAGAACAAAACCCTCATGAAGCTCATAAGCCTTTTCCTTGCCAACAAGCTATCAAGAGTTGCCTCCAGGTATCACTGTTTGCTGAATGTCCTGGGACTTTGGGGTGTTGAAGTATCCAGTGTCAGCATAACCCCAGGCATTTCTGCACATCCTCAACTCTCTATAGACATCAGATGTGAATATACCCCGATGTTAGTGTATAATAACAACAATTTGAATGTGTGATGGCATTGCAGCAGGTATACATAATTATTTTCACAATGGCAATGTTTCATTTCATCTAGAAACCTTGAAAGAATGTAAAATAGATTTAAGCCTTTGTGACAAGCCAACAAGAAGATAAGCAGTGTTACTCCTACCAAGAGAGAGTAAGAGTGAGGTACCAGGAAAATGAAGAATTTAGTTTGGTATGAACACAGTGTTATCAATAACAGAAAACAAGAATTCTGAATTTTTTGCTGTAATCTCTCAAGATAGCTAGCCCTTCTCCTAAGTGTTCTGCCTTGACATTACCAGTGAAAAACCTACTGCACAACTGTATAACATCTTGGTCATACAATAAACAAGTAGCAGCATGGAAACTCCATGACCCAGAAAAGGGCAAGGTAGTGAGCTGAACAGTATCGGGGAGGAGCCCAAGGGGCCTGTTCCATGCAGGGAGGGAAAGCAGAGAACCAAGGGTGACCCCAGAACCACACGCTCCCCATGCCGCAGGGCACAGACCCACTGGATCTGAACTTTGTGAGCAGAGCTGGGGCAGTGATAGCAACAGGTCCTGTCCACAGTCCAGTGAACCCCAAGGAAAAGCAAGGTCACAAGTCATGTCTGAGGCCAATCCAAACAGCCATTAAAGAACAAGGCTAGAAAGAAGTTATCCTACAACACAGCTCAGTGGAAGAAAAATCATGATTATGTATTACAAAGCAGAGATTTTTTTTTTTCCCAATGTGTTTGAAGAAACCAGATGCCTTCTGAGAAAAATGTTTCCTTATTTGAAAACACTTTTTCCCCTTCAGAAAAAAAGAAACATAATAGGGATTTAAGCAAGCCCTACCTAGTGACTTTTATTTGCCTCTGTAGTACCCTCAGCATCTGAATCATTTCTTTGGTTAGCTAGTCTATATAGCTACGTTATATGACACAGTTGTCTTTTTGCAGTGTGTATTCAACTGTGCCTGTGAAATTGGGAAAGATCTTGGGCCAGAATCTGTGATCATCAGGCTAATGTTTTCAAACTTTTTTTCCTTTTTTTTTTTTTTAAAAAAAAAAAATTTCCACTCATTCACAATAAAAATAAACAAGCAGCAGTTTTTAATCTTCTTCAGTGACAACGTGTGACTTGGTTACACTCTGACTTTCTCTCTACTACTCCCAGAAAGAAGAGTTTGAGTCTGGTAGAGGACGACTCCGAGTTCTTGCTGAATCAGAGTTCAGTGTAATTACATTTCTTATCTACGGGAAGTTTACCCTAGTAGACTACCTGGGGCTACCACCCTGAAGCAAATCGTTTGCTTGCCAGAAGCTGAGCCAGGAAGCCTCCTCCACAATCAGTTACTTTAGCAAAATTGGCCCCTAGCACTAGTTTAAGAGAAAGGGGAGGAAAACAATGGCTCATGACCTCTACAGAGTGAAGAAGCGGTGACTAAGAGGGTCCTAATGCAAATAACTACTTTCCTCTCAGCCAAGGAGTGCTTCTAACAGACTTGTTAAGAAACAAAGGAAGGAGGATCTAAGTCTGTTTGCACCCACTTGGTTTGTCTTTGTCTCTTTGCATGGTCAAATTGGTGCATTTTAAAAGAACCACAAAACCTGCTGCTTTTCTATCACATCTATTCTATAAATCATCAAAACTAGCCAACGGGCTAACAGACCTGTACTGGCTATGGTGGCCCCCTAAAGGTTCGCTGTTCTGGAAGGCCTTGGCAAGTGAAATCCTGCTTTCACCGAGATCAGTGGCACACGCTGCAGAAGGCACGAGGAGAAGC